>JAFEJD010002307.1:0-10444 GCA_018296065.1 Blastomyces percursus | reverse complement strand
TGCAAGTTCCATGTCACACACTGGCTTATCTGCCATTTGGGTGTTCTCTGATAGTCAAGCTGCTATCCAGAGGCTTTGTGGTCGCAACTTGGATGCTGGTCTTTATTACATTGAGCCTGTCAGGAAGATTGTTAAATACCTGAAGGCACTTAACATTAATGATTCTAGATGAAACATACTTATTTTGCGGTGTTTTGATACTAATATTCTAGGAGTGGCTGGGAAAAACCAGTTTTCGCAAGCAATTCGTCCGCCACAATATCTGATGCTTACTGAAATGCGCCGATGTCTAACTATGAGCTTCCCCCCGTCCCTGGCGCGTTTGACATGGATTCAGGATTTGCCGCGCTTCTCGGAGCCGCATATCGCACCTATACGTGTGCTAAGGTGCTCTTTCTAGACACCCAGGTAGGGATTGTTCTCATATATCTATCAGTACGTGAAGACCAGCGGGAATTAATATTATATGTGGTCGCTACAAATGCTCAGGCATGAACAAGTATATAAGCTTAAATAACGTTTGGTATTCGCAAATATACACAGTAGTCACGGAACGAAAATAAGCATATTTGCAAATGTAACAACTTGCACGTTTTCTTATCTAGCAACACAGAAAGCAGACGGATTGTACTATTTACGACTTCCCCACCTCAATTATGGATGAACCAGTGGGCCCCGGCACTGGTAATTGGCTGATGCGGGCGAGACGATGAGGGAGAAGCCACTAATCCTGGATAACCCACGTTAGTTAGCTACCTTTTGTGGAGGGAAAGTGAAACGATTGCACACCTTTCTGATTTAAAAGAACATTCGCTTTATCGAGATCTAGATTTATGTAGTCCGTACCGGAGCAAATATGTATAAAACTGCTTAGGTATCAGCCGCCTCGTAGCCGGTGTTGTATCGTTCGTATTTACCGATACAATTGAAGACTACTGCCAGAAGAAGGATCGGCTGCCTCAAAATGGATTTTTTGCTGAAGGGAAGACGGAAGCAAGTCCCCACCATTATTGCATTGGATATATCGGGAGCAATTTGCCATGTATTTGTGTCACAATAGGAAGAAAATGATCCAAAAAGGAACCCTGGGTTCCATCGCGGCACCCCGGAGGAAACAGGGTTAAAAAAGAATGAACATTATTTCAAACATTCCTCTTTCAATGTTGAGAAACCTTGGAAGTTATTAAACACTCTTCATAATAAATACTAGGTGTGAAAACAGGGTAAAACGCGGACTCAGCGTGACAATTGTCATAACAATAACAAAACAGCAACAATGATGATGATTATGATAATAATGAAAGAATGGCATCCTAGCCTGCCCGATTTTAGTCCCATTCCCATGCAAAATATATTTTCCCATCCCGGTTTTAAATGCATCCACATGCAGTTCTCGCAGAATACGGAGAACGCGCCAAATTCACAAAACGCCCATGCAGACCTGTAACAAAAACCCCACCTGAGAAAAACAGTTATTTCCGTGACGTTGCTAAAAGCACACACTTTTTCAGAAAGCCAGTCTGTAAACGTGCGCCTAAATGTCGAGAAATAGGGTAAATTATACATCCTTGTAGTAAGAATCTCAAAATGAGACCATTCGCAGATAAATTAGGCAGTAAAGACCTTATCAAGTTGTCTCAACGCCCTCATATCTTCCCCAAATCCAATTTTTTCACTGGGGATGTCTTTCGGTCCATCGCCTGAGCTCATGCAGGGTTTTGGGCTTCTGCTACCTTTGCCGTTTGCTAGAGCCTGCGGCTGTGATCCGTCAAGAATGCTAGACAGTGTCCCAGCGGGAGCAAGTGTCGATGGAGGGAGTGGGCCGTTCATAATTGCATTGATGCTTGGAACCTTTGTAGCAGACGAAGATGATACAGCACTATTATTATTATTTTGGCTGCCATTGTCATGGGGTGGGATGTTCTTCAATGGAACAGGGCTAGGAGCGCGTTTAGGTGGGGTTTCATTAGCCTGGGCGTGGGTATGTGGTGATCCACGATGGTGGCCGGGAGAACCCATTCTTGGAGTTCCCATGATGATTGGTGGGTGGGACCTTGGAGATCGAGCGGGATTGTAGAAAGGGACAACTTGCTCACTAACGGCATTTGGGTGGTGTGGTTGCATTGGAGGCGGAAGTGTAGAATCGGCTGGTACCGATCTTTCGTACGGAGCGGGTAGTTGGGGATGGTGTTGGTGATGGCCATATGGAATGGATGAATGCCCGTCAGAGGGCCCAAGAGGAGGCAAATAGGCAGGATACGGCATGACAGAAACATGTGGTGCACTTGTAATGGGAGGTGGAGGCCAGTTGTACGGGGTGTGAGGATATGGTTGAGCGTGCGTAGCACTGGGCCGAGCGTAGGGGAGTGAGTGCGGTGACATTGAAAATCCGGGTCCGGACATAGGGCCGCGAGTTACAACGGGCAGATTTTGTTGATCGTTAACGCTGGATTCAGGATATAAGCCTTTCTGTGGACGGATATGTCGCAGAGCTGGATCAGTGGACGGCTGATTCAATCCAGGAGCAGTTGGATGAGACCGTGCGTAATAGCTTATCAAATGGAGGTGCTGTCCCGTAGATGTTGTTATACTGAATGACTGTTTCATTAATCCATCCGGCTTATAGCGATATCCATCGGGGCCTTCCTCTCCACCTTCGCCGGGATCTTCATCGCTACCTCTGTTACTGTCAGGAGTTTTCCCTGCCCTTGACGCCTGCGTACCACCACCTCTTTTCCCTTCCATTTCTCTGTAGGTTAGGAAGCTTCCCGATACCCTGCTTGCGCTCCATGACTTTCCGTCTGTCCATCGTCTCATTCCGGCTTCCCGCTCATCCCAAACAAAAACAGAGCCAGATTTAACCGCCTGCCTTTCCTTCTCTGATAATCTTCTCTGAACTCGCGGTAAAAGCCCGATGCGGCAGGCTTCGAATAAGATAATAGCATCCGCGGGTGTGCGGACATGCCCGTTATACGTCTCCATACCCTCTCCTCAACACTGAAAAACGCTGGTTAATACAACCGCCAAGCCACGAATACGAGCGTCCTTATGAATCGTAGGAGTATTTAAACGCGAGGACAGTCGGAACAAGGCCAGGAAGGATGGAAATCCTTTGTGTCTCTAAGCCCCGTATCCACAATTTAAACACTAATGATCAGAAGGAGATATTAGCATTATATGCATCAGCTTTTGATAAACGGATAAAGGATGATCAACTTGAGTAAAAACGATCCGCTAGTTCAGACCGAAGCTCCATAACGATAGGCAGGAAAGATAAATGCGAAAACAAATGCAGACTAAGCGCTGGGAACTCTCCGCCGAAATTGAGGCTGGATCGGATCGACAACCTTGAAAACGGCAAATAAGGGCAGGGAGATACACAGGGCTAATAGAATCAGGGCAAATATTCACAGAATTAAACAGGATATCATAACAGCATACCGGGGAATTTTGGTGGTGGGCTTTGACCACAAGGAGGGGCGAAAATCAAAGGATGCATTTCTTTAAATCAAATGAGGAGGAGAAGAGCAGGGCATGCACGGATAGATATGGGATAATTTCGCAGCATTCGGACGGTTAATTTCGCAGAACGTACCTTGAGTGCTTTGCTGGGTGATGATTATGTTAAGATGATGCGGGTGAGAGGGAAACGAGTGTTGGGAATAAACAGACTTGCTATGTGGTAATTTGAAACAGAAGTTGAGAAGGAAATACCGTGAAGGTCCTCGAGCGGTTCAGCAGACCCAGGGAACAGTGAGTGATGTTAGGCAAAGAGAGTATGGTTTTCGTAGCGGACGGCGAAGGAAGAAGAAACGGAATCTTTGGAAAGATAGATGGATAAGGTCCTGATGGTTCAGGAAAGGCGCAGCACGTGAGAAAGAGCCTCGCTGATTGGATACGATGCCAACAGTACCGTATCACGTTTGGGTCAACACCATACAGCACCAGTACAGAGAATACATGTACCGTCACGAATGATACGATACAAGGGAGCCTTTTAGGGAAAGAAAACCTACGTATACAACTGTGAACAGGAAGAGCATAGAGCTAGGAGGCCATGCTATTTAGCGCTTGGCGAAAATTAAATAAGAGGACCAAAGCCTCTAGCAATATTCTAGGTTCCATTGCCACAGATGCTTGGGCAGCTTCACGGGTATTCAAGCGCTTGGGCGGTTTACGCCGCATAAATACATAGCCGTTCGTATTTACCACTTCGATCATTTTGTATTTTTGTTTCCCACGTCAGGTAAGAGGTAAATCAAGTTTGGCAACCATCAGTCCTTGGACAGGGCGTCAAGCGCTGGGACTCAAATAGGCGCATTCAGCCAGGAATGATCTATTATTGAGAATTTCGTTGAATGCCAAAGCAACAAGTCAAAAATAGCACGCAGTTTGCAAGGCCAATTATTGCCAAGCATGACTCGTCCAATCCTTCGTCGCGTCGGAGAGTAAGCTTTAAGTTGACCTCGGGAGGTTATGCAAGAATGCTCCGTTTCTTTGAAATTGGCGAGCCTAATATGACTAAAGCGCAAGACTGCGGGGAAACTAAAATAACAAACTATGTGGAGAAGAAATTGATGAATCTTAGCAACGACGCGATTGAAGGATTTTTGTGTCATGGTGTTGTGTCGTCTTACAGATCCCAGAACTAAGCACTGGCTGAGATGAAGCTGCATTGTTTGGCGCTCCTTGGGTTCATGGTCGAGCCCGCAACATAGCAAGCTTAAGCTTAAATCCACGCCGTGGTGACCTAGAGCACATTGTACATGTACTATGCTTACTCTCCATGGATATCAGTGCACATATCCATACGTGTGTATTCTTTGGCAGGGGTTAAACTTAGGTGGTACAGTGCCAACATAGTGAAAAGGTATAATAATAATTATCCTTGTAGCGACATACAATTTTGGGTGTAATTTGCCCAATTCCTGAACTTTCTGTCGAATAAGCGATCGAAGATGAGGCCATGAAAATTTCAGGTAGAAGATCCTACTATGATCAACTGTGTAAATGATAAACCCTAGACAACCTATGGCACTATACATACGCGTTTATGCTACAGTCAAAAAACAGAAAAGGTGGCAGGGTACATCCATTTATTACCAAAGCCTTGTTCTAATTCCCATTGTACGATCTCGTGCAAAGCCGCTCACTCCGTCGAAATCCAATTTCGCTGTTTTTATCCCGGGACCTAGGTATAGTACAGCTCCAACATGGGTTTCCGAGATATATGCAATCATGAATACAACAGGAGATGAAATAGCTCCACGAGCTATGGCTGTCAGAAAGTGCAATTTACACGTTCGTATCTGCGAGGAAGCGCTCATCATCTGACGAAATAAAAGGTACCAATAAATCATGGACTTCGAGTTGTCTATTTAAATTCTCTGCCCCGTGTGCGGAAGAACCCAGCAAATGCCCGTTACAGGCGGTTGCCCACAGGATCATGATGATAGGCTGCATGGTCCTGTTGAACAGTACCTCAACAAAGAAGATAAAGTTGTTAACGAATTTTAACACGCAGCGGAAGGCGTATCTCGACTGGCCAGGAATCGCAATCGATCCGCATTACTGTGGCCCGTATTGTTTTCCGTATCAGTATCAAAAATCCGATTTGCTGCGGTGCCCGACAAGGTAAAGCCAACTTGACAGAGGAAGGGAGGATTGCACAAATTCAAATAATAAATAATATCTCCTCCCATTCATCATAGAATGTGGGGCCACTAGCATCCTGCAGGTTACCTTAAAACATTCTATCAGTCTATTTTCATCCTTGGCCTTTTTACATATCAATATGCCTTATTATCTTTTTCTCTTTCGGAAAGAGATCAATTCACAGCAACACTGGATTTGTGATCTTCAAGGGTGACATAAGGTTGCCAAGATGTGCTTGGGTTCAATCGCTCGATCGCAGTGCAAGCTTGAAAACCCATCGTGGGGAAAATTTATCAATGTGCCAGATTTAATTTCTAAAAATATAGGAGGCGTGCTAGCTATTTTATATCAGTATGGGCCTCCATATGGCTACAGTACATTCACATACTAATAAAATTCACTTGCCTACGAATAATATGATTTTCAGAATACAGCTCGCAAGCTATGTAACTCTAGCACCACCTAACGCCCTCACCAATATCTTTACTACCAGTAGTTTAGAAAACCTAAACGCAGGGCTAGTCTTCTTCGTAGGATCGGAGGTGAATCCTTCCACGGCATCTAGAGTTTGTCAACTGAAGCTAAATTTCTAATGTTGGACAAAAAAAAAAAATAATAAGTTCGGCCATTTGAAGCAGCGCTGATACAGTGCCGATGTTCACTGAGCTCAGCTTCACAAGTCCTACAGATCATTCTTAGAGGCCTCGCAACATCTCCACTATGATACGGACATTTCGAGGTATGAGCGTCCAAGTTATGCGGATTTCCGTATCACGCATACATACATTAATACGACAATAACATTTGAAAAGCGCCATATGGCATAGAATGTGCATAAAGTTACTAGGCCAGTAATACGCTAAGGATAGTAGCGGTAATTTAAAGTTAACTTTAATATGACATCCATGTTACTCCATCCGCCCTTGGAGAGACAAGTCAACGAACGAATCCTTCATATTAGGAGTGGCCTACGGACATCGATTTCGGATGAAATTGTTTTCAAAGTATTTGTTAACAACAATAGTGATGAAATTGCCCCCATTCTTCCGGGTACATACATAGAGTAATTCCCGTGCTTTCCAGGCAGGGTTGGGCTAGCCCAGTCTCTTCATAGCTCTGGGCTGGGGGAAATGAGGACAAAGTTGGTCAAGCCATCGCCCTGAAACGAAAGCGCTCCGGTGAAAACAATTGCTCCCAGCGAAACGCCAGGATTAGTCCTGACCCTATTTGGTGACATGAGTGGCGTTCGAGAGCGAAAGCTGTTTCCAGGCTCATAAACAGGGGATGAGGAGCAGATGTCACCTTGGATGTGAGAGCGCCAAATTTGCTGTAACCGTACCTCAAGACGGGGGAGCTCTGTATCCAGTTGAATAGTTTTCCAAGTCCCAAGGAGGATGAGTAGTTTACCCAAGCTTGGATATATTATGCATCCATATATGTTTACTAGCAATTACAAAGTTGCAGGACTTGAGAGATGCGACCTAAGCTCCAACATCCATCTCCTTTTGGGTTCCTTTAAGATTTTAAAGTTAAAACGTGGGGCCGGCAAATATCGGCCAAGCTTTTAAGCGAGCGGGGGCGAGCATGATTTTACTTTCTACGGTTCCCTTGACTCGCCCAAGCAGTGCATGCATGGCCGTGCGTCGTCACTGACTCGAGGTTTCAGCGCCATGGCGCCAACTTGGTTATCATCAATTTTCTTGACAGGGCCATCAGCGTCTAGCCAGTGAGCCTTGACCTTTCAGGTACACACCTGTGCTGTGGCTCTCGCAAAGCTTTGTTGTATCTTCCTTGCAATTTGCTTTTATGTGAGAAAAACACACAGCTACCGACAATTATTGTCGGGTCAGAAGCATAAGAAGCATACGGCCTGCCGGGCTAAGTCTAAATGCCATGGTTGTTGAGTGTCGAGAGGAAAAGACTCCAGTGGTCCATTGACTGTTTCATTACTTGCAAGGTTCCAGTTGCTTATTTTTTTAGGTCATCATGTGTCAGGATGACAACAAGATCATGACTGTGTTCGGAGATAACCCACTGGAAGTAAGACCCAAAACGGAGCCAGTGAGCAGCGCCTCTCAGAGGATTATTTCGACAAGAGCCCGCCTATCTGCCAGCAGCGGAAATTTTCAATCTTTACTTCAACAAACCATACTCCGGACTCCGGCTCCGGACTCCGGACTTGCAACCTATTCGGATGGTACGCGGTTGAATGAGATCCGATATGAGAGGTACATGAATAATCCAGAGCAGCGTCTGTCGAGGCCCGGAATACAGTGAGATGAACATGTTTCAGTTGTAGGTGACTATTGCCAACCCAAAACCAACAGAAAGATCTGAACGAAGGGCTAGGTTGCGAACCCTTCCACTAGGATTTGGCAGATCGTTTCCGCAGCGCGGAGAGGGAGCAATAATGGGCACAAATGCAACAAGCCATCATAGGTCATCATTACGAAGGAGAGGCCTCGATTATCTCCATTCGGTAATTTCTCTGACAGCCGGCCTGATGACTAGGCGCTGGGCTCTTTGAAGTGGGGCAGAACTTCGCACGCCGGTGCATTCAGGCCAAATCCAGCAACTCCGTTCAGCCCCGATACAATTCGGGCTCCAATACGGACTCGTATGCTTAAAGAAGCTCCTTTCGAACGACATGGCTGGGGATAAGGCGGGATAAAGAGTAACCCCGGATGAATGTTGGATCGTACTTATGTCCCGGAGCCCGAGGATTCAAGGAGCCGGGATCGATTTACCTGACACCAAAGCTGCGCTGAATAAATCGAACCATTTCCAAAATTTGTTCGTTTTCTCTTTCTATCTCTCAGCTCCCTTCATTGAGCTCCTTCGTTGGTTGAGAACTATTTCTATATTTATTTCACACCGGCGTTACAGCGGATATTCATACGGTACGGTATTTATATATTTATGTATGTACCGCGTAAATACAAAGGCTGTAACTGCGCATAATTATAGTTTGTTAGACTACCGGGTGTCGGGATGGAGGGTAACACGGGTGGAAAACAAGCTTATTTTCGTTCTCATGATCTTTATTTCATTGTCCCCCACGAGTCTGAATAAGCTGCAGTGGACGGACGGGCAGCGAAACAACTGGCGAAAAGAAGGTTGCCAGCACCAAGGTTCACAACCGTGTGAGAGAATGGACGCCTCATTCTTTTGCTTTTGATCACCATCATTAAATTTTCGGAAAGAAAAATGGGGCCGCTCGTATCCGAAACTTTCAGAAAGCCCACCATCTGCTGGCTGGACACAATTCTGCTTACTTTTGTTTGTACCCTGCTAGTGGCAAGTGCGACTGTGAAAATATCCTGATCGAACAGGGGCATCAAGATAACCTTAACATGTGTGGGTCCACGAATCAAGGATTACGATCCATGGAATAAATGGACTGTATCCACATAGCGCCCAAACAAAAAGAAAGTTGCGAAGGGCGGAAGCGGCGGAAGAAGAGCGTCGTTCACAAAAAAAGAAATTAATTCCCACATCTTGGTTCCCTAGCTAAGCATCTCAGGGAACTAAGCCCATGCAAAATTCCGCCATGCAGAGGTTAAAAACTTAAAAATAACAATTGGCAGTGGGCCAGGGATGGGGCAATTCTCCCCTCCCTTATTCGGCCACGCGGTGCGAAATCGGGGCCTACGCTCCTCCTCTTTCCGCTTCCCGAGTCCTTGAGACTCCTTGGTCGTATTCGTCTCTGTGTCGTTGGCCGTGTTTACCATGGACGCCATGGCTCGTAGCAATCCACAGCATTGCTTTGTTTCTTCTTGTAATTGTGACGTTGAAACTTAAACTAGTCTTGGCAGCGAGGTCAAAAGACAAACAATTGTCTCTGAATTCGACCAAAAAGGTCGTGGGAACAATGGGCGGCTGGTGCAGAATTAAGAACTAGAAACGCCTCCTTGCTTCTCTGCACGCTAGGCTCGTCGGTTATTGCGCCCGGCCACATTTGTAGTTGAAGCGCCTAATTATTAAAAGTAAAATAGTAATAAGAGGCATTTGAACACTTTCATTGGGGTAGTCCTACTGCCGGAGTGGCACAGGCCACAGTTTATGTAGGTAGTAGGGTAGGATAAATGATGGGGGAGGGTTGGATGATTTAAGGTTAATTAACCGTTTATAAGGTTTGGAGTCCATGCTCAAGCTTGAATATCCGGGAATCATGATAGCGCGATTCATAGCAATCATGGTTGCCTTTTTCACGCACTATTGTTTTATGATGTGTTCACAAAAACCTACCTGGTGGCGTTGTTTATTTTCTGCAGCATGTTTGCGCTGCGACCGAGACCCTCTGTGAAAATAATAGCGGCTTCAGCTTGTCCCTATCCTAGCCATTATTATTACTAGCATTCACATTGCTGAGTCCTCCCTCTTCACACTGTCCACAGCGTGAGTCTGCGACCTCGAGTCCCTCGCAGTGCTACTAGTAACACTGGCTGGCAGTCGAAGCAAAATGTCACGGCAGAGACCCATGAAGTCGTCCTCTATAGGTGGAGCATTCACATTCTTCGCCGCCTCGTCCATACGGTTCCTAATTAAGGTCGCCCAACCCTTGGTAACACCATAGAGTAGTCTGTCAAAGAAGATGTAATCTGGCAGATTAAAGCCCAATCGTTTGAATTCAGCTCTTATAGCTATCACACGCTCAATGTATGCACGATCTGAACCCATCTTCTTAGCTGATAAGCTTATAAGCTCGTCAAAGATCCGACCCCTCCGTACAGAAGCCCGTTCAGCGAAATTCTCCTCTATTACAGACCACAGTACATAGGCTGACGTC
>JAFEJD010002298.1:0-16998 GCA_018296065.1 Blastomyces percursus | reverse complement strand
GGGTGGTGCATACATATCATGATCATCAACTTGCAATACGTGAGGAATCTGAGCATATGCTTCTCGCAGGTGCGGCTGATCAAAGTGACTTGTGTAATAATGGAAATACGCATGTATAGCATCCTCCTCATGGGCGGCTGTCCACACTGCGCTTTTCCTCTGCTCCTTGCCGCTAATAGTAAGCCATTGTTTGAGCGATGGGACCTCTTTCCAAATTCGGTCGGCGTTGATCTGGCTTCCAAGTCCAAGGTGGACATGGAACCCGCCACACTCTGTATGCTTTTGCATGATATCTTTCCACATGTATCCAGCGCCACCAAGGCGAGCCCTCTCATTCGCACTGACGCTAAGGGAGAAGTCATTTCCAGAAGTCGCTATGAAACGCCAGTTGGTTTCGTTCCGTCCTGCGACGAGGAATTCATATCTCGTGCATCCAAGGTGCGAGGTGATCGCATATGTCCATTTTGCAGGATACTCTTCCATTGTAAGATCGATATTGTATCTGTAAAACGTCCATCGCTGGTGCGTTGAAATCGAAAGCCCCTTGAGTTGTCTCGGGTTTGGAGATAGATCTACGCTCTGATGAATATGGATGGTTGGTGGCTGGGGTGCATCGGTCACCAGTAAAATTGAGCCTAGCCAGAGCCTACGTTCCATGTCCATGTTTGTATAGCGAAGATAAGGGCCGAAGTATACTCCATTGGTTGGCGCAACTTTATACAATTCCACACCGCTGGCGGGGGGTGGGCCGGTGAATCCTGTACTCATACTCATAACGCTGCCCTCATATCCGGGGGTCATGGGAAGACCCGGTGATCCTAGTGGATGGCCAAAAGTAGATAGTCCTGGCGATGCTAGTGGGTTAGGCCCAAACGTCGAAAGCCCCGGTGAAGCAATTGGGTGGCCACCGAAAGTGCTGACTCCGGGTGACATTGGTTCATTTAGGTTAAGAGGAGTTGGCCCCTTTGGAAACTCCCATTGAGTAGATTGAGTGGGGAGGTGGATGTAATAGTATTGGCCGGAATTGGGATCCAAGTGTGCGATCCATCCTTCTGGGAGAGGAGGAGGGGAAGCTGGGGAGGGTCCAGGAGGCGCGGGAGAGCCGTTAATGGGAGTGGGTTGGACGCCAGGGTGTCCATTTTGGATATTGGGCTGTGAAGTACCAGGATCCGCTCGTCTCGGATCATTGGCAAACGCTGGGTGGCCTTGGGTATTAGGAGCAGCAGGAGTGTGGGAATGGGGAGCCATGGTGGAAGGTGTCATGGCTCCAGTGCTCATCGGGTTCATTGATGCGGGGTGAGCAGCAGCGACATGGCCTTGTTTCTCATTTGGGTAACTATGGGCCGCTGGGCCACCAGGGCCTGGCCCACCAAGGCTGGAGTATGCGGGGGGAGGAGAGGCAGTCATATTCAATCTTTGAAAATCTTCCTCCAGTGGATTATGGTTTTCAGTATAGCCGGCAGGGTGGCCAGGGGGTGCATGGTTGGCTGCGCCTGAGGTCTGCGGAAGAGGTCCGGATGTGGGAACTGGCCCCTGGTATACGGTTGGCGGGCCATGCGGTTGCGTACCGGGAAGTTCTGTGGGAGTCCATGGTCTTGGAGTCGGGTTCTGAGGCTGGGCCAGGTGTGTTTGTATTTGGGGAGCAGCATACTGCTGGGCTCGCTGTTGCGCGGCGACACTCTGGGCCTGTAGATTGCTGAGAGTCGATGTACCTGCAATTCCCGCTGCAGCGTACCGGGACTCAATATCTGAGCGACCTGGAGGCACAATGGGGGTTTCTGGTGGTGGAGGAGAGCCGCGGTTTGCTTTGGTGGTTGAGGTCGAGGCGGTAGAGCCCAGTCGGTTAACTGAATGGGTTGGTTGCGGTGTTGCTAGGTTCGACGAGGTTGAAGACGACGCGTTACCCTGTACAGTCCAGTATTGCTGGTGGAACTCCGGATACGGGTTCACATCCGCAGAGGGCTTTCTCCGTTGTTCTGGCATGCCTCCGGTGTTAGCACGTCCTCCGGCTGGATGTTGCGGAGCTTTCTGAAACAATCCTTCCTTATCTGAGTTTTGAAGTATTGGTGATTCAGGTAGGGGCTTTGGACCGGTTGTTCCTCTCCTCTCCGCCAGGCTCGACTGAGTTGTTTTCGAATCTCGTCTTTCCCGTGGCCGCAAAGAAGTAGGGATATCAGCGGGACTCGATCCTCCTGAACCGGAATGAAGAGGCGAGGAGGGTTTGGACGATTGTTTTACAGTGGAGGAAGGAGTATCACGGTCAGGGTAAGGGAGCCTGGAATTGGAGGAGCCAAAGGAATGCATATGAGGTGGCTTCAGACGGCCGTCAGGGTAGGGCAAGGGTTGATGCGGAGGAGGACTCTGCGGAGGTGGGTTGAAAGCTGAAGGCTGGGTAGTATTGCTGGTAGATGGGCCGGGGGACGGAGTATCCCGTTTAACAATCCTCAATGGGGAGACAGTAGAGGGGTCGCGGTCAGATGGGGAGGTGAGAAACATCTCATCTTGTTGGTTCTTGCCATTGCGACTCATGGCGGGCGGACTGGCGCTGGTCGCAGGGAGGATAGATAGAGGGTGTGTCTCAAGCTCTAAGTAGCTATAGACTAGGTTAGGCTTGGGGAGCAGCACAGAATGTTTATTTATAGCAGTTTCGCACAGCGGAGATTTCTTTTAGAATGTAGGTTGTCGCTGGAGCTTGGAGATGGTCTGAGGGGAAAAGGAGCAAGGGACCAGGGGAAGGTGGGGTGTATGGAGGATAACTATTGTAAGCGGTTAGCGAGATGCAGAACATTGCATATACACCAGCAGGAGATGTATACCAACGGTTTCGCGGGATATCAATTATCAACCCAATAACAGGTTAGACATGTATTGCCCCAAATACAAGGCGGGAAGAATATTAGGAGAATATAGAAAGTCTTTAGACGAAGGTGAAAGAAAGAAGAAAGGGGGAAAAAAAGAAGGGGAGGGCGAAGTTGAAGAAATCGGAAGACGACGAGACGAGACGAGACGAGTATGTATGGTATGGGGGAATACGGCCCTCCATACGAGACCCCGCGGGGCTGAGTGAGGAATCCAGCAGAGCGAATAATAATAATACCGAATGACGTCTCTATGCAGAGCCATAGTTTCCGTATCCACCGCCACAAATTTTGGCGTAGACCAACCTGATGGTCCGAGATTTGAGACTTGGGCATCAACATTTCAGCAGGTTAGGATATGCTGCCACTGGTGAAGATACAGAAGGAAGACTGCTTTTAATACAAGATAATTGGGAGCACTGTTATTCTTCATTTTCACATTTTACAATTACTAGGCAACTTCTCACTCAGACTGTCTTCCCCAGACGAATCACTCTATGGAACCTTATCTGCGCCGATTGTGGCTGTTCCATGGTTGGGCTGGGCGGGCGCCCGCGTGTACCGTATTATCGTCCTGACCGTGCCTGACCGTACCTGACCTTACCCCGCCAGACCGACCTCTACAGCCAATCACGTGCAGCCATTGCTTCCTCAACAGTTGCTAAGCGCCGGGAGGAGCAAATGTGCGAGTTGAGATAGCTGAAGTGGAACAACAAGACCCGGCGCTTGTCAAGACGAGTCGGTTGCAGGCCATCATTGGCTGTTTCGTGTCCAAGAAGACATGCTGCGGTGGATGTCTGCAGCGGGATCACACGCGGGCCCGCAGATTTCAGGGGTACATGTTGGCCACTCTGCCTGCCATCATCATTCCGGTATACCCTGAACCTACCACGCCTACAGCTGGGCATTGGAGGAGCTTCATGCAACCTTTGATCAGTTGGTTCTTTTGTTACCAAGCGCCACGAATGGCCTGCGAGCGGTTGGTCTTGTTGGAACCCAACAAAATAGTACCAATTGAAGCAACGCTCTATACTAGGAGCTTCGATAGGACCAAGTTGGAATGTTAGGGATGCGCGTGATTTGACCACCAAGCAGCAGGGTACTTCTTCCCATCCCCATCCGCTCTTCCAACCGCCTACACAAGGACATCCAACCACCATATATTTGACGATTAGGTCCATGGGTCCATGTCTAAATCACTCCTCCTCAGGCGGCCCGATTCAAGCTCTAGTCTCGCGGCCATACTAGCTTCCGCAGAAAGCCAGTCGCGTGCGCTGTAAATTCTCTTGGATTGTGCTAGGCTTCGATGGATGAATCATATCATATCCGCTGCGGATGCCTCTCATTACCTTGAGCTTTCCTTATTAAAGGCCAGGAACTATTCGAAATCTTAAGAGAGGGGTCCACTGTAAGACTGTTTTTCTTACATACACATTAATATTAGGCAATATTCCTTGCTGCTAAATATGTATTGATGGGACATGAGGCTTTATGAAGGAAAGGGCGAAACGCATCCTGAGAAAACTCCAACGCTGTAAATCGATTTAGAGGTCGCGCAGCTAAAAGAATTGGGTATAAGGTTGAATAAAAAAATGAATTCGGCGGATGAACAACCATGAAAAGAAAGATATGAGAGGAAATTGACGCTACCATCCGGAAGTAAAGAAGATCGGAGTATCCCAAAGTAAACGCAAGAAAAGCAAAAGGGGAGTCAAAATTTGACATAAATATAGCCCAAGAGAAAAACACAATCGTAAAAACATCAAGCCAGAAAATCTCATAATTCATCAGAAAGATTCATAGCCCAAAATTCACCATCTGCAGACCTTGTTCAATCATAATCTCCACCCAGTCCACATCCAACGCATGCCCCTTGCGCATATATCCCTCCGTCTGCCTCTGATACACAATCTGCAGCACATGCCTCGTCGTCGTCACATTACGACCCACAGATTCATTACCCTCCATGCTAGAAAGCAGATCTAGTGCGAGCATTTTCTGCGAGCTAGACGAGGACGCCACGCCCGCCATGAACAGCGGGAAGACTACGAAGCGCAAATCGAAGCGACCTGCGTGTACGATGCTGGAGACTACGTGGAGGATGGCGGTGGTACGCTGGGAGATTTCGAGCGCGGGGCCGCCGCCGGTTTCGATGCATTGGCCCGACCACATGCTGGTGTAGGAGTAGATGAGGCTGGCGTGGAAGAGGGTTGTGGACTGTTATTAAAAAGGAACGGAGACGTTAGTTGGTACTGTTGCGGTTCTACAAAAGTATTGCTAGTGGATAGGGGCGAGGGAAGTGGGGGGATAACGGACATGTTGAAGCATCTCCTTCGACCGACTGGGTAGTAAATCCATCTGCTGCTCCAGGATGGATAAATTGGAAGTGACCCATAAATGTCGAAATGCTTGCTGGATTCCGAAAAGGCGTTTTTCCCTGTCGGCGAGCATGTGCGGCGTGAATCCATGCGAGCTATTTGAATTTGTAGTATTCATCGCTGTCCCGTTTGCATAGGTGCTCTGGGTGCGGAATTCCGATGCCAGCAAGCCCAGTCGTGCCGCTAGGACGAAGATGTCATGGTTGAGCTGCAATATGGTAGGAAGAATATCTCTTTCCTCAGGGTGGATGATGCTTGTCCCGTCCGGACCAAGCGGGTAGAGGTGGAGCGTTGGGGGAGGAATCATGTCGTTTTTCAAGACTGCTCCGATGAATTCTCCCGTTCCAGTGCCGCTGAATAACGCATATAAATCGATCGAGCAAACCCACCAGATAATGAAGGGAAATTTCTCCGCTTTGAAAAGTTCGTCTCGCATCAGAAATATTCGTAGAAGCCGTTCGAGATGATGGGACCAGAGGTTGGATCCTCCTGGTTCTGCTGCGGCTATCTGATCTCTAACTTTAGAAAGCAGTTTCTCTTTGGTGGAGGGGAGGGATAGCAGTGGGAATGAAAGTTGGGCTACCTCGTAAATCAGAAGCAAGAAATGAGTCAGGAATACTCCATCTGAGGAGAGGTCCTGATGGCTGCGCATACTGGTTTGTAGGAAAGGCAGGGTTTGCTGATAGTGCTGTAGAGCAGCGATACTCTGGCCTTTCTCTTGATGGGACAAGCTTAAAGCAGAAACGGCCATCATGGCGTGGAATAACTATAAGAGGAGAGTTAGTATGCCGGCTGGGGGACATCAAAACGGAATATATATATATATATTCATTCGACAGGTATATTTAATATTTACCGGACGAAAAGTGGCCGCCTCCTGCTCGAAGATATCCGCTCCAGGGGCATTTCCAACGCCGTGGGAGAGAGATTCAGAACGAGCAGCAGCTTGCACGAGATGACTCCAGACCACTCTCCTAAAATGCGAAAGCAGCCTCGTATCCTCCCCACACTGTTCCGTAGTATCTATATAAGATTGACTAAATGTTTCCAAAAAATCCTGGATAGGAGCTTGGTCCATAAATTCAGCTGAGGACTTGGAGCCAGATGTACTCGACCTCGATGGTGAGGGCCTAATGTTACTTCTCCAGTGGCTAGGCGATGAGATTGGAACGGAATCTTCGAATTTCGAGAGGATCACTACATTCGGGTCACCTGTTTCTGTTAACGAAGAATTATGCCTATTGTGTCTTTTGTTTCTCTTCCTACTCCTAGCCTTGATCGTATCATCCTCATCAGACCAAGGAGAACTCGACATAGACGTGTTATCAGTGGTGTCAGAATATTCAGGCAAAGCTGAGAAACTCTCCGGATTCACAATAACATGATAAGTACCAGGAGAATAAGCCTCTGCTTTCATCTCCCTCTCCAAGTCTGAGGTTAAGCACGCGAACGGGGGCAACGTATCTCCTCCTATGGACGAGTTAGGGCTACCCGCGCTCAGGGTTGGCGATTTTGCTACCAGCAAGTTACTTATTAGCCGTATGGACGACTGCAAAATAAACAGTAAGATATAGAAAGAAGTATGTGGTCGTAGAACATACGATCCCAGACTGCATTTCCAGCAGTGGAAACTGCTTGCATCCGCTGTTTGATTCTAGATGTATCGTCCCGAAACGCTAGCCTTGGGCTATAATCGCACTCATGTCCGAGTCTTGAGCATTGCTAGAGCGTGGTTTCAATATCAGGCCGCAAGAGTTCGGTATCTTTCTGTGCTGGATTCAACAACTTACACCACAGGTAGGATGTCCCTCGTCACATTTTACTAAGGATAAAAATTAGTTAACCCGCCTCGCTAGTATATAGCACGACATCTTTGACAAACACTCACCTTTGCGGCTCTTTGCAACGGAAAAAACAATGTAGTTAGCAGCAAAATTCCGTAGTCACGGGCTGTGACAGGTTGGTATAACTCACTCTACACGTCCTGAACAGAGCATTAAATGTTAGAAATGTACAATAGGATAGAGTATTTTAGGTTGTACAGGTCATGTAGTTCTTTTACACGAGTAAATAGTATGTAGCTAGGAGAATCAGCTTACCAGCAGCCAGTCCTCGATCTAGGCGGCAGGCGGACTCGAATAGGCATTTTCACCTTCTGCTCATCCTTGTTTCTAAGTTTAACTCCCGACTCCGCCGAATTAACAGCCTCATCTTTCGGCGCAATAAGTGGCAAGTGTGCGACGTGCTTTGATGAAGGCATCGTTCGTCCGTCTGGCAAGACAGCAGACCAGAGGCATGGGATCGGCTCGCATATACGTCCGCCGTTGTCCTGCTTAGTTGTTCCTTTTCCTGCTTATCTCATATCCAGTCTTCCCTTGTTCGCTCTCTCTCCTTTGCTTCTTCTAGATACGAGGTCGTGCAGTCGAAGTGAGAAAGCTTAAGGCCCAGGTACAGCAACAGCAGCAAGCTATCACAAAAAGAATTTCGACAAGGGTGTATATATCAATCCAAAGGACCAGTAAAAAGAACAATAGCAAGGCTAAACTGGTAATGGAATGCGCATGCGCATGCCGGTAAGGATGCGAATAGCCCAAGAATTTGTTTCTCAAAATCACTCTAGGGACCGGGCAAGTCGAAGGGCATCAACCGAGATGGAGCGTATGTTGAGGATAGTTCTTGATCCACTTGAGTTCAAGTAGCAACAGATGATAACCATGCGCTTTGGGCATCGAAAAAGAGATGAGGGCATATATGTATGCGAGTAGATTAAGGAGTAATGGGTTTCGAATTAAAGAGTAATGGGTTTCGAAGTAAGGCAAGGGTTGTGAAAAATGGACTCCAACAGGAATATGCGTATGCTTGCGCGTGCAGAAAACCTCTGCTAGAAATAATTAAACAGATACTCTCTTTGTTTCACAATGTAAAATATAAATAATAGGGTGGAAAGGGAATGATGGGCGAAATGTCTCTCCAGCGGCTTTCAGAGGCGGATCCACAAATATTAGCCGGAATATATAACGTTACTCCTATGTAGCCAGCTGGAGCAGAACAGGGGCCGCACGGATATATAGAGAGAGAATGAAAAGGTTATATTTAAATATAACATGCCTCTCGTGCATTTTTCAAGTTTCGAAGCTAACGGCCGTGGGAACTAGGCAAAGCGAATACCAAGAGGAGCAACTGTAGAGAATATAAGAAGCGGATGGAGCACGAAAAAAATTTTCATGTCAGGGACGCACTATCGGTAGGGTAGGTCAGATCATTCATTATGATTTTAAGTTGAAAAAAAATTGTGTGCAAGTCTGGATGCTTGCGGGCTTCGCTGTCTTTTCTTTTTCCTTTTTCCTGTTTTGATCAATGCGGGCCCTGGAGATCTTGTGCCAGGGGGCCGGCAGAGTTCAAGGAATTTGAAAAGCGCCAATAACCCATGAATAAGCCTATGAAAATTCCAGGATTTCCGTGTGTTTGACAGCGAGCCCATGCAAGGATAGCCATAGCATGACATCTGATCGCCAAACAGGATGTTCTACTGCGGCGCTAGAAGGATTTCGAAGTATATGGCGGGTTGGGATAAACCAGAACACATCAGAAACAGAGCCGGGGGAGTGCGCACGGTTGTTCAAAAATTTTCGGGTGGCTTTAGGCTTTGCGTCATCATCGACTGAGCAATTTGATCATCTCCCGGTGTTCCACCAACGGAATCCCACCGTAGCGAGTCTGCAATAGGCTGGGATGCATGGGCTAAGGCATGCAGTCAGCACCGGGGCGCCCGACTAAAGTGTCCCGTTGGGCCGCTGGGATGCCGGGGAAGACAGTGGACAGGATATCTGGCCGTATGAAGGGCCTCATTGTGGAACCAGCAAAGCCGGAGCCTCCAGCGCCACTGGAAGAAGTGCGTTGCCCAATAAGCAGCGCTTTCTCGTCGGCTGGATTGACCGAAATCCCACGCTGAAAGGGCTTCTGGATTCCTTCTAGAAGAACTGGCCCCCGCAGCCTAATGCAAGGTGGTTTTTATTTCCCTTTTTCATTTCTTTCGCTTTTCTTCTCTCCCGCTTTTGCACCGTGGCTGTATGCACAGGGCAACATCGGGCTTGCATGAATGGCATGGTTGAACTTAGCGGCAAACCATTGTTTGTTTGCAGCTGGCGGGAGCTTCTCGAATCTTCTTATGTGCTTCATAGGGCGGGTTTCTTGGGCTCTTGGTCGAAATCAGATTCATCTTCATTGACATATATAACTAATAATTGAAAATGTGGCTCATGGCTGCTATTTCGACAGCAATCATATCTTCACGTCGTGCATGGAAATGTCGTTGATATGCAGAGGACGGGAGAAGAACCACTGGGAATGACATTGAAATTACCCGTTGTTCTATTGGCAGCTGACTCCGAGAGGTCTCATACAAGCTATGACAAAACGAGACGACCGGATAATATATTATAAAATAATAATCATTTAAAGATTTAGGAAGGAATGTAGTAGCAAATAAACATGCATTCGACCTATTGAGAAATATTTGGCCTCCCCGATTATATCGTTCGTGTACAGAGCTAGAACTGAACACCCGCCAGGACACAAATGACGTGAGCCTGCAGGAGCTCGCTGATCCTTGTGACGAAAGGGAAAATATTGCTCCGAATTGACATGTGCTTTTGCTACATACCGTCTCACGCACGACGATGCAACTTCAGAGTCGTATTGTGTGCTTCGAGCTTTTGGCAAATGCAACTGGTTTACGCTGTGTATCGTATCAGCCCTATTTAAAGTCTGTTTGCTTTTTGCTGATCCTCGTTTACAATTGTCACCCCACCACAAATTTAACCGGCCTAGCGGGCCATGGCGCACCGATAGGTCAGATGCTTCTCTGCTCCGGAACCGGTAGAGGACGATGCAAATAATAATCATGATAATAATAATAGTATGAAGAATAAGATGAGACATGCAACAAAGCCGAAAAGCCCGGCGCCCCGCGCACTTTCATGTGACAAACAATAATATCCCTGCCCCATTTGAAAGAGTAGCGTCAATCTCACTGCGGGGACCTCGTCCGGGGTTCGGTCCTTTCCGCCGTTTCATGGCCGCCAAGGTCGAGACATCCATGCAATCAAATCGGTTTTCGGTCATTTAAATATGCTAGATGGCAAGCTTTCTTACAAGATATTCTCCAAGACTTGGAGGAGGACCGCTTGGACCGGCCCCGACCGTTCCGTGGCGAGCCATTCTTTAACTTGCTGGCGGTGCTCTTCGGGCATTTTGATCTTGGCTGCGTTGCATATGTGTGTATATGCAAGCGCAGCTTGCGCACGACTACGCCTCGTGTTCTCTACGGATAACTCGAGATCCCGGAATAAAAGTTGGTCGGCGAGAGAGTGTAATGCGGTGCGGAAGTCGCTATTTGACTCTCCATTGGATAGTTCAGAGTCGGGATTTGAAACTTCTGCCCCAAGTATTTCGAATGCGGATTTTAGCCCGCTGTACATGATGCTATATATAGCCTTACCACCATACGTGACAGCCTTGCCGACGACCGGGGGTATTTGAGATATATGACCGGTCAGTGCTGTCTAGGAATTAGCAACGAGTGACGTTCTTTTTGGATCCTTAATATTTCGCATACCTGATAAAGAAGTTGGAGGATTAAGGCAGCTGAAAATGCACTCGACGCCGGCTGCGAGCGTCTGCCCTTCAACCCTGGAAACCAAAATTAGATTCAACAAAATACGCCTGTTTTGCTGGCTCATTGGACTCACTTTGAAGCCTTGACGGCGTCGGCTGCTGCATCTACCTCCATTTTTTCTTTCGACTCATCGGCTAGCTCCTCAACCACTTGAGAAACAATTTTCATTGCATCAGGCATGAGATCCAAATCATCTCGGTCTTTGGCAAATTTACCGAGAGATTTGAGCGCATGAGGTTTGTATGCAGGATTGTTGCGCTTGGCTTCCCTCACTATAATAACCTGCATCGCGACAGTTAGATTACATTTAAAAAGGCCAACCAAGAAAAAAAAAAAAAAGGTAGGGACCGGGCTAACCTGTATTTGCTCACGGATATCGCTATTCTGCGCCCACAGCGCTTTCGACTTGCCAGAAAATTTGACAAACCCTTCCAATACCGTTTCCTTTCCCTCCCAAGTCTTTCCTGCAACCGCCTTTTCGATAGCTGGCCAAATGCGCTGTGCGGCGCCAAGATCAATATTGTCATCTAATGATGAAGCCACTTTTGCAACGGCAAGGGCAGACGCGTGTTTAATGGCCCACCGCGGTGAGTCTAGATTGTTAGATACAATATCAAGTATTTCTTGAAGATACAATGATATAGCGCGCGAGCCGCTGACATTGTCGTTCCATGTTCTTGAAAATAGTTCCCTAACTTGTTCCTCCGTATCATGCATACCTACAAATATGAAAGGAAGAAAAGCCGCCGAATACGCCGTGACACGGTCGTTCGCAAGCCTGGAGATGGAGTTTAAGATTTCCCCGGAGATGACACGGTGAGACGTTTCTTCGGCACCAAAGTAGAGCGATTTCGCAAACTCGATAGTTTTAAGCATCTGGTCATCCGATGCCAATCGCATGAGATACCCTATCGTGGAACTGTATGAAGCGCTGATGGTATCGTTGCGATCAAGGACATATTTCCTCATAAGTTGGACGAAACGGTCGGCGTGGGGACGGAAGAGAAAGGTTTTGGAACTGAGAATAACAAGGACGCGGCTGACGCCAACCTTAGAAGGTAGGCCAATTGCCGATCGTAAAACGTCTTCTAGCTTGTTCGCAACCTCTTTCATGCTTTCATGATCAAGAGACTCGAGAAGGTAGAGTTCGATGGCTTCCATCATCGGAGACGTGCGAATTGCTGACAATCTCATTTTATCAATATCCTGCCCAGTCAAGCCATACTTGTCGGCATTGAGGTGGATGTAATTGACAGCTTGAGGCTCAAGCGAGCTCAAAGAAGCAAGGAATCTCTCTAGTATCTGAGGTACAAACGGGCGGAGGATTTTCCCAGGACTTTTCTTGATGATCTTCGTTAAGGTTGTAATTGCATAACCTTGTACTTCTTCCGCTGCAGACTCCATACCCTCATGGCTGAGCAAAAAGGGAATGACATGATTTAACATGACCTTGGCCCTCTTCGAATCGGCATCTCCAGCCTCCAAGGACCGGATAACAATATTCGTGAGAACCTGACATAGTCTGAGCGCCGCCTGGCGGACAGTGGCCTTAATATCGTCTAGAACCTTGAATGCTTTTGTTAGGATATCGCTAAGATATCTACCATACTTGTCAATAGGCCGCCCTTGGATAAGGTCACCAATCGCCGCACAGCTCGCTTGGCGCACTCTCCACTCTTTTCCAGTCATAATATTTTTAAGCAGGTCGTCCATAATAGCATCAAAATTCGCCTCAATCACGGCGTTAGAATCTTTGACCAAGGCGTTCCAAATGTCATTCATCGAGCGCTGCACATTAGGATTGGGATCAAATCTGTATCGATACAACTTGGGGAATAGTTTAGGATTTTGGGCGAGGTATCCGTTGACGCTTGAGTCCGAGAGCACGTTGCTCAATCCGAACCTGCCAAACGCCGCACGGCTTGACCAAATTGCATTATTCGAAGCAAGTGACATGAAGCGATAAACAAGACTTGGATCTCCGACTTCAGACGCTAGTCCAACAATATCCTTGTAAGTGGTGACGGATCCCTCGCCAGTGGGCAAGGCGCCGGGATCGAAAAGTTCCGTGTCTGTCGAAATTTTCCCACCTCCGAGATTCGAGCCTTCCATTGTAAAGGATCGCACAAGATCACGGACCAAGTCATCTTTAAGTTCCTGACTGCCCATCTCGTATACCAGACTCAAACCTCTAGAGCCGGTTTCCTGCACAACTTCATCTCTGTCTGACAAGAGCCATACAAAGGTAGCTTGGCACTTCCTTAGACGATCTTGCACTTCCGAACAGTGTCCACAGTATTGAATTAAGCAGAGAAGCCAGATGACGGATGCCTTTCTCAGCGACGGTTTCGAGGCCTTGCAATCGACGATGATCTTGTCAAGCATTGCCGAAAGAATATGTGAGGGTGTGTCAGACTTTGGCCAAGGCGCGTCCACGTCAAACACTGTAATTAATGACTTCGACAACCAACCAACTGCAACGGTGCATAACGCTTCTCCAACAGAAAATTGCACCTCTGGCCGTCTAACTTCATGAAGCTCATAGAGAGACTCCAGTAAAAGTTTGAACGGGGAACCTTCGGAGTTGTCCTTAGGAAGTACCAGTGACAGACGTCCCAAAGTCAATATTGCCGTATCTTTTTCTTTCTTCGCTTCTTCCGATAGCTTACTTATCACTTTTTTCATAGCCTCGTCACTGTTCTCTCGGGGGAAAGATGTCGGGGATAAAATGGATGCAAGACTCAGTTGTCCGATCGATACATGGGAAGCCTCTCTGAGGGCTAGATCTCTAGAGTTGTTCAAGATATCAAATGTGGTCGCTAAAAGCCTTTGGATTTGATTTTCAGGGATCACATTTAGTCGCCCTCGAAAGGAAGTGCGGGTGGAAAGATGTATTAGAGCCAGTAGTGCACCTCTGCACTGATTGATACCTTGACCGACCGCAGTTTTCCAATTCTCAACCAAAACGATAAATGACTCAAATATCTGCTGCAGCTGAGACGTAGGATAGTGGACGTGAGAGGCTAAAATTCCGAACGCCTGTGTTGCTGTATCCTGATTCGCGACGTTATTTGATAATATTGCATCTTTAAGTGATGACGCGTGAATAGCAATGGAACCCAGAAGGTTATTGGATGCAAGAGCGCAAATTTCGACAAAATGAACACCACAGCGGCCTAATCCCTGGCCCTGTTTCCAAAGGAGACCCGCTAGGGAAGCCTTTAGGAACCCAAGGGCCGCAACACGATCACATTGTTCGAGATATACTTTAAGGCTGGCCCTTGCATCTTCCTTCGTTGAGATTGCCGCGTCCAGGCGGTGTTCCCAATCCGGTTCGACACTCAAGGGGAAGCCAGAATATTGGAACGATTCACAGACGAGAATATTACGAATAAATGCAATAGTCGGTGCAAACGAGTTAACGTAGGCGCTAGAAAATCTGGTGGGGATACAAACGTTGCCGTCATCCATTTCGATATCATCGCTAGTCGGATCGCGAAATAAAGAGCTTACCAATTCAGTAAACTTAGGAAACCGGTACCGATGATGAACATCAGCGTCCATGGCAGTTGAGGTTATCCCGCTTCCATCTTTGGGAGGATTAAGCATCCTATACCAGTATGGGTCAAGGCCTTTCTGGCCTTCTTCTATGATTTCAGATCTCCCATCGGACTCCCCGCCAATAGCCATAAGATCTATCCAGCGCGCCTGCACGTCCCAGTATGGCAAGCACCGATTCGCAAACCGCACGGAAGCAAACCTCGTACTTCGGATGATGTAGAATCCTGTCTCGCGGTCTTCCGTATGGGGCTTGGCCTGCATATGGTGAATTAAAAGCGGACGGATTTCATTTTGAAGATATTCGTCTGCATTATTCGAGATAGCGTTGAGGATACTTCCGAGAGCTTGCTCGATACTTATGAATATCTGTCCACTTGAAGTGTCGGAACTCAGGGAAGTGAATAGCCACCTGAGTAGATCAAGATCGGATATCCGTTCCTCGTCATCCTGTGAAGCTCGATCGATTTTCGGAGCTAGCACGCCAATAGTCTCGTACGCAAGGCTTCGAAGACTAAGTTCAGCAGGACTCAACTTATGCGCGCTAGCGCTAGAGTCAGGCCATCCCTGGTAGGAAATATATTCTCTTAAACCCTGAATCGCGCGAGGCGCGACAACATTCAAATCTGTAGAAGAGCCCATGCGCGCAATCCACGTTACAAAGGAAAATATCTGGCTCCGAAGCTTAGATGCTTCAAGACCCTTGGCAGCCTTTTCATCATTTGCTAACAGCCCTTCATCGAGAAGCCGATTGATCCTCTCAGGTTGTGTGGTAGCTTTGACTGATTTACTTAGAAATCCAAGGATTTTAGCTTGTAAAGCTGGTCGTACTGGGAGAGCGCCTTCGGGGCCTTTCGTTCCAAAGTAAAGAGTAAACAATTCATCAACAACTTCCGCGTTTTCCAAGTCCGCACGGAAACGCTTTAGAATATCTTCCCCAATGTCTGAAAGGCGACTATTAGGATCAGCCGAAGCAATAACAGCGGCGACGAAGCGTTCTGAATCCGTAAAAGCCCCACTGGCCAAAAACTTCGCTACGGCAACCTTGGTTTCGATCAAGTTAAGGCCACCAGCTGCTGAAGGATTCCAAGTCTCGTCAGGTGATGCATCTCTGTTCACAAATCTATACTCTGAAGGTGTAAGACCGGGGCATCTCGTCGCACCTTTTCCAGCGGGTAGGAAAAGGAAAACCTTTGCGAACCAATTTGCCAGGAAAGTGGCATCTTCATCCGAGATACCTAGTTTCGCTCTTAGAGCCAGATCATCTTCACTACCTCTCTGTGGCAGCTTCAGCAACGGTAACAATCTCAATAATAAATTGAAAACGGTAGAGCCATGCGATGAAGCAGAGGCTGAACCTCCGACTCCTGCAATCCCCTGGATTAGAGCTGGTATAAGCTCGATGCGCTCATTGGTGGGAATTCGATCAAGGCCCTGCTTGATATAAATAAGATCAAAATGTCTGACCAGCGGGACTTTAACTTCTTTAAACTGTTTCAGCAGTGCTACGACAGGCAGGGTGACTGATGCCGGCCGAATTCGAGTGTTGATATGTTGGCAGACAGCGATGACTTTGTTGCGCACTGCAAGGCTTTCGGAAGCTAGCTTTAGGAGTAGCGGAGCAAGGTATGTCTGGAGAAGAGATTGTAGCTTGGAATCACTGTCTGCTAGGGCAATTCTAAGCTCGACTTTTGATATAAGACTTAGTTCTCGGGCTTCGTCTGGGTTAGACATGTCGGATCTCGCTTTAGTATCAATAGACGAGTGGATGGGTAGAGAGTGGCGCGATATTGCTTTATCATGAATGAGGGCATAAAACGAAAGAGCACAACATAAGTAATAAAGGGAGAAAATCACGGGTTATGAAACGAAGCCGGTCGTAGGCAGTCGTGGTGGCGTGTACATGTATAGAGAGAGACGTTGGCCGTGATGATGTTACTGTGACGGTCTGGAGGAAACGCCGTGGATCTTTAACTCACACACAAAGTAATATGATTGGTTAGCATGAAGAGTCGCCAAGACCTTAGTTATGCGCAAATAGGACTAGTGTTATTATTAGTTACTCCATAGATTGATAAACTCAGCGCGGCGGTGCATACGCACCGTATCTACAAGTATCGTCAAAAAGGGGAAATACATAAATGTATGACATAAGATGAACATAGATATGAATATGTAAAAGGCAAAAAGACATCATGGTGGATTATTGAACTATATCCTGGCCCACGGATTGCGAGTTTCTAGTATGATTAGAAAACTGGAATTCGACAATTAAATCTTGAGACGTCAAATTCACAGCACGGCACTGGCATCGCCGTTCGTTAGGACTACCCCACAACCGCTATCCGTAGCATTCGCAATCCTCTCCTCCGCCGCTTCAGCCCTCAAAAGCCGATCAACATCATGCCGCATAGCCTCTACATCCCCCCCCCCCCCCCCCGATTTCCCCCCCCCACTAC
The DNA here is from genome assembly GCA_018296065.1 of Blastomyces percursus. Lineage (NCBI taxonomy): Eukaryota > Fungi > Ascomycota > Eurotiomycetes > Onygenales > Ajellomycetaceae > Blastomyces > Blastomyces percursus. Next base: position 68 of record JAFEJD010002298.1, on the reverse strand, counting down.
CCTTACCAACGCACCACCGCCCCAAACTACCCCCCCGCACTCCTTCCCCCCCCACCCCCCGCCCCTCC
>JAFEJD010002297.1:0-18261 GCA_018296065.1 Blastomyces percursus | reverse complement strand
GCACCAGGGAGATTTTCAGGCGGGATTTTGGTAGCCTTTTGGATTTTAGCCTCTTTTGGAAATAAATTAAGGAGCGCTCCCGGTTTTGTTGGTGCGGAAACAAATGGAATATTCGGGCAGCGTCTGGGAAGTGGAGAGAGTTGTATAGAGCGAGCGGTGGGGGTTTGACGTTCTGGGTCGTCGACCTGAGGTAGCGGTACCTGCGGCCTGAATATATCAAAATACATAAACATAAAAACCCCACGTAAAATAAATAGACAAAATGAAACAAGTCTCTTTTATTTTAAAAGATCATTAAATTCTTCTTGATCTTCCTCAATTATTTATTTTAATTTATTTCTTCATTTTTTTACTCTGAAAACTGTAGATTCTTGCTGTCACGGAAGCATCGCCTGCTCCCTCCCCTGGCGACATGTACCAGTACCTGGGCCCTGCTGTAGCGTCGTTGTCGTCACATTCTGCTTGGCATCACGTGGGCGAACCTTCCAGCGCTTGCTCTTGCCTTCGTTGCGCTTCTCTGTTTTTCGGTGTTTTTCTTCGCTTTTCCACAGGCAAGAATTTCCCGCCCAACAGTAGGTCCAACATAGCCAACACAGCCAACACAGCCAGCACAGCCAGCACAGCCAGCACGGCCAGCACGGCCAGCACGGCCAACAGTTGGGCAACAGCCGGGCAATAGGCAGAAAGCCCCGCATACCTACGTACCATACAGATAACAGAAACATCTCTAACAGGGGGAGGAGGCGAGGCGGGAGAAGGAATCCCCAGCCCAATCGTAATGATAACCATTTGTGGATTTGCTATTGTTCACCTGCCCAACCGAATCCATACCCATTGATCAAAGCACAACTATCCCGCTTTTATCTATCGCTCTAATGCGCCCTGCTTACGGTTCAAATGCTAAGATAAAACCGCGGAGAGAATGAAAATCAATCGGCGTGGGAGGCCGGGACAATGAAAACAAAATGGAAAAATGGAAAATAACCAATAAAAGCAACCAAATTAAACAACAACCAATGCAACCCACGAAATATGAACCCCAGACCTCTTCAAGGGTCTCAAACTATATCCCCTGGATCCCGCAACCTCTTCATTAGCCGTGATCGTTTCCGCCTCGACTTTGTTGCAGAGGCCTCAGCTTGCTCTGCGCCCTTTTCATCCTGGCTATTATTTTGACAATGGGAACTCCCAGTCCTTGCTCCCGCTACAGTCCCTTCAGCTCCCCCAACTCGTTCCGGCGAAGGTGAAGGTGAGGGGTTAGGTGAAGGTGTAGGTGAGTCGTCCGTTCCATCAACCTCAGTGGCTCGAACGGGACTACTCCTCCCCAGCGGACTCCGCCCCGCCCGACCCTGCGTCAGCTCAAACACCCCCGTATCCGGCGGGACCCAGCTTCCGCTCCCTCCATTGTTAGCTCCATCATAGGCGAATGCACCTGTTGCGGATCTGGGTACCCTTTCGGACCGGGTAGAGGAGCGCGCAGGACTCTTCCCTCTGGATATAGATCGCTCCCCGCTGTCGGACATCGATTCCACCCCCCACGTTGAGTCGAAGCCGTCGTCGAACTCCCCCACCTCTACTCCAATGCTAGAGCATGCCCTCGACTGGCGTGCCAGATGCACTTTCCTCTGGTCTTCATCTCCCATAATACTTTCTATTGTGCGTGGTAGGTGTATCATGGAATTGGATCCGTTTGTCCAGTCCGAGTCAAATGATGCCCGAGGATGTAAGGGTAGCGGGGAGACCGCTGGGTTGCGGGGCAGGAACTCTGGAAAGGTCATCGTGGACGTATTGTCGTTCTCAGTGTAGTAGTACCCATTTGGCTGTAGATCCGGTGCTGCAAATCGGCCTTTTACACCTTCCGCTGGATGGATGGGGACAGCAGATTTCCCTTCGGCGACCGCCCGGAAGGTATCCACTTTAATATTAAGTTCGTCGCCTGTAGCTTTAGCCCTGACAGCAGCTTCCTCCGGCGTGGTGTTTTCATCTGCTGCAGCCGCGTCAGCCCTGGGGCCACCCCATGTCCGTTGACCTGCAGTGAAAATCCCATAGACCATATAAAGCCAGTTAAAGAAGGGATTCAGAATGAACATCAGGGGATAAAGCCACGCCTTGTACCGTCGAAGTTTGGCGCCAAAATAAAGCATGAGCAGGTAATTTAAACCCAGGGATACTGCGATGAATCCTACAGGCAAATTTTCTACTTTATTGGACGTAGTTATGACCGATATGACCATGATGAAAAAGAGAAGAGCGGTTGTGCGGATGGTATTTTGCATAAACCGTACAAGGCATAACATGGGATATCGATACCACAAACGAATGTCAGTCAGCATGCACACTTCATTCGTGATAAACCCCAGGAACCACCGTCTTCGCTGTTTCAGTAAACTGCGGAAGGTCTGGACGGCCTCTGTTTTGCAGAACGCGCTCGTGCACATCTGAATTTGATATCGCTCCTTGGCCCCGATCATAAAGAGATGAGTGAGCCAACGGTCTTCACCAAGGTGGCATTTGCCAAAATCGAACAAGTCTTCGCACTGCTCTGCCTTGTCTGCGAAATAATATTTAGCCATCTTACGGAAGGCTGAAAATCGAAGGATCGTAAGTGCGCCTGGGAGGCAGGTGACCGATCCGCATCCAGATTCAACAGATCGCTCGAATAGCTGTCCATGTATATACTCCAGATCCTGAAGTAGAGTAATCAAGGTGTTCTTTTGCGTGGTTGAGGTAATAACGCCGGTCATGGCAAGCATATTTCGTTTACTTCCTGGTTTTAATTCCATGTCGTACATGAAATTTTGAAGACAAACCCGATCAAGAATGCAATCCGAATCGATAAATAGCACGAAGAGGTTGTCGTTTCTCTGTAGGTATTTCGCGTAAATCTTGTCGATCAGTGTGAACGTCAGCTTTTGACAGTGCCTTTTCCCGCCATGCTTGAACCGCGATATGGTGATTCTAGCACCTTTGTATGAGACATCAATGCTCTCCGGATAACTTTTGAGGGTAATAGGCACCCCGAGATGGGAGGCAACTGTCAGATATGATTCATCAACTTGACCGCCGTCATAGGAGAGGAAAACATGGATGCACGATGGCGGATAATCGCAGTCAACCACCGAGTCGACGGCTTTTATTAATATATCGGGCGCTTCCTTGTACACAGGCATCACAATGACAGTTTTAGGAGCAGTACGCTCATCAAGAACGTCCTTGATTCGCTTTGTCCGTCCGACGGAGTTTGTCACTAATCTGTAGATGCAGAATAACCACGGAATGATGAGTAGAATGGCAAAAGTCCAGAATGCAAACCATTGCAGGAAGGACACAACCTGAACGGGGAAATGCCGTGTGATATTTGGCGGGAGGGGCAGAGTAACGACCATGACCGGGAGAAATGCGCCGCTATGAGGAAAAGCGTGATTAGCAAGGGGGAGGGGTGGACAATCCAGATATGAGAACCGCACACAGGAGCACGTACCGAAATGCCGTGAACATCACCATCATGATAACAGCGAGGACTTTTATACTCCAATGATCTGCTTTTACAAACACTTTTCCTAGGCAGTATAGGAAAGCCGCTAGCCATAGAAACCACTCGAGGAAAGCTGCCACGATGAAAGGCCCCAATATGGATACATAGACTATCTTCAACAAAATCAAAGATCAGCAACCGGATGCTTCTTTTTTCTTTTTTTTTTTTTTTGCAGCGTAGAGGCTTATCAGAAAGACTCACATCCTTGACTGCCCATGGAGGTATATCTTTCCCATTGTCGTGGGCCATGTTTGAGCCGATACTTGGAACTCGCGAAGATCGTAGCAGCTTCAAAGGGGACCAGATACGCAGTTGACAAGATTTAAAACATGAGATGAATTCATGAACACACCGAAAACGACAGTGACACCCGGCAGATCGAGCTAATGCAGGTTGCCACACAGTCCACGTTCAATCACTGACAATCAGCCATTGGCGTAGACGACTGCAGCCAGGGAGTTGAACTGATATCTGTAGCCGCAGTGGTAATTCTAGCGCGGGCTGCAGGAAGCCGGAATTTCCCAGGTTAACACCACGGATACAATATAATATTGGAGAGGAAATCGACAGATACGGTGATATGTATAATTCAAGCTCTGCGTCCACAACAGGACATGACTTGTGTGTTCCTGAATGCGGCAAATGGTTGGCGAGGGCTGCTACTGGGCCAGTTGGAATGTGAATATAGCAAGTCAGTGACAACAAAGAGACCAAGTGGGATGCCGGGCCGGCCGCTGTCATCCAGTCAAAACAACCCACACACACCCTCGGTCGACTCAAGCAAGAACACACAAAGAACTTGGTGTAAAGAGATAAAACAGCTAAGAGAGTAAATGTTTAGTAGTTGATGCCTGAGGCAAGTTAGTGGAGGAGAGAGGAATGAACTGAAATGGGCTGGTCCGCAACGAGAAGACGTCAAAGCATTCGACCGTCTTGGGCGATGCGGCGGTTGCAGCAGGCGCAAGGAGCCAACGACCGCCAGCCCAAGCAGCTGCAGCCGGCCAGTGGAGGCATCACGGCTGGATCGGGGAGAGAGATTCCCCGTAATCCGCACTGCCTGCAACCAGGGTTGCTGCCGACATAAAACGGAGACAGAAATAAATCATAGCAATCGCCTGTATTATGAGCTCGCTATGGTGGTGGGTGTTGAGGAAATGTTACAGGGTGTCATGGTCAAGGAGTATTAATACTGGAGGCTCCTCACCAACAAACTCAGGAACATAGCCCTTCATTGCTGTACTAATTCATCTCCATGCCAGTGAATCAGACAGCGAAATATGTTTCTCTTGTAGAGTGTAGTGTAGATATTGTGGTAAATAGATGTTGTTGACTCTTCCCGGCGCGGAACAACAATGTCCCATGGAAGCTTGGGGCCAACCGAAGAAAAAAATAAAAAATACGGCGACCGATCACGTTTTCTACGGTTTCTTCCAAAAAATATATATATATACCGATTCCCCATATAGATATCTATCTATCTCGACAATTAAATCGATCTGGGTAACAACCTGTCTTCGGGTCATTTTGTCCAGTTGCTCCGGCGATCCTTATCCAAAACTCGCCATCCCGCCCGCGCGTGCGAATTTCCCCCGCGCCTGTACCTATAGATACACCCTACTTTTATCACCGTTTGCACACAAGGAATTCCCATAACACCATACCTTCTGGTCCCTTGCTATATCAAATGATCTAAGTCTACCATCGCTTTATCACAAACTTTCGTTTAAATTACCAACCACTCGGGAATAGCAAAGCACACAGGACATCCTCCCGCGCCAGGATCAGGACCGCGTGCCTACCTGGGTCCATTTGTCTCTCCCTCTCTTCGTCTCTCCCTCTTAATCTACGCCTCGTTTACCAAGATTACACCATATCACATAAAATGGCAGAGGAACAACAACAAGCTGCCGCCCGCGCCGCAGTAAATCCCAACGCACAGGCTGAAAAAGATGTAAAGCAGGTGCGTGCGGAGCTCAAGGAACAAGAGTCAGCGAAAGGGGATGCTCAAAGTACTACTCAAGAAAATAGTGAGAAGACAGATGCAAAACCAGATACAAACGGCAAGGCTTCGGAACGGGTCGCAAATAGTGCTAGGGAAGAGGATGTGGAGGCCAACGAAGAAGCTAGGATCATTGCAGCTGCCGCAAAGCTGGGTCAGGATGCTGAATCAAAGAGCAACTCTAAAGACGGCGAGCAAAAGGATACAAGCAGGGACCAAGGACAGGCCTCTCAAGGTGGCCGTGGTACTAATCGCCCCCGCGTAAACTATCGTGACAACATCAAATCGGATGTTTCGACGTTGAAGGAGACAAGCGACCCGGACGAGATCCGTAAACAGGTCAGCCCTCCTCCAATCGGCAGTCTTTTTTTTTTTTTTTTTTCTCTTAATTTGTTAAAAAGTATAAAAGTATAAATCACTTTAAGTACCTTTCTAACCGTTGGACTTCCATAGGTCGAATTCTACTTCTCCGACTCGAATCTTCTCATGGATAAATTTCTCCTCTCCAAGGTTGGCGGTAGCGAAAATCGCCCCGTCGAACTGTCCCTTCTGCACTCCTTCAAGCGCATGCGTCGTTTCCAGCCATTCAGCGCCGTCGTCGATGCGCTAAAGGACTCCAAGACACTTGAGCTGACCGACGACAACTCCTGCGTCAGGCGTAAGGTGGCCCTTCCCGAAACGGTCAAAGAATCGCTAGATCCCACCGCAGTGAAACTGTTTGAAGATAAAGCGATGGACCGCAGCATTTACGCGAAGGGATTTGGCCCCGAAGAACCCAGCACGCAATTCGATATCGAGGCCTTCTTCACACCATACGGCCCCACCAATGCGATCCGCCTGAGACGGACGGCTGAGAAGATCTTCAAGGGAAGTGTATTCGTTGAATTTGACAGTGAGGACACGCAAAAAGCATTCCTGGCCCTCGACCCCAAGCCGAAGTGGAAGGGTACCACTGAGCTCCTGATCAAGAGCAAGAGGGATTATTGCGATGAGAAGATTAAGGAGATCGAAGCTGGTCGTCTGCGGCCCAATAGGGGCCGGGGCAGAGGTGGTCATAGGGGGCGGGGTCGCGGGGGGTCGTCAAACCATCGCGATCGTCAGGGAGATGATCGTAGAAAGGGCTTTAGGGGCGGTCGAGGTGGACGTGGTCACAGAGGTGGCAGAGGCAGCCCTCAAGAGGCTCAAAAAGATTCTCGGTACGTCTTTTTTGCAATTATCTTTTTTTCCCCTCCGAATCTCCATTGTTCCTTCCTCGTCGGTAGGAATTCTACTCTCGATCTCGATGATTTTTTTTTGATCGCCCATAGCTAACCATTCTCCCCCTTTCTCTTTGCTTTCGCTCTCATAGTGGTGTCCCCGTAATCCAGATACCAGCCGCGACAGACTCAACAGCCAAGGCAGGACAAAAGCGTGCGCGGGAAGATGACGGAAATGCTGCTACAGCCAATGACTCTTCTTCTACTTCCAATGGCACTGCCGCTCCCAGTGCTGAGGCTGGCGCTCCTCCTGCTAAAAAAGTCGATGCTAGGGAGTCATGATAATTGTACTGTACCTTGGCCATTCTTCTTCTTCGTTCCAACTGAGTCTATAGAAACGGGGTCAAAGGAATATAACAAAATGATGAACGGTTTATTTACATTTTGGAGGTAAATTTTTCTTTTTAATTAAACCTTCGAAATGTTTTTTAACACCAATGCTCATTTCCTGCCCTTTAACAACAGCAATATGTATGAACCCCTCCCCCCTTTGGGGCGTGATTGGTGCAATAATTCTGGTGCTGGAGTGTCATAGAATTGGATACCTTCCATTTTTTCTTCATGTTCATTATTTCCTTTCATTTATTCTTCGTCTCCTCCTTCATCCTGTTTTGCCCCTTTTAGGTCTTCGGTTTTCTCGCTGTAGTGGAATTTTTATTGCATCTGGCCCCCTGTTCTGTTCATCCTTGGTTTCCCTTTTGCTTTCATTCTGCAGTGACTACCGGGCCTTCTCATTTCTGGTATGTTTTATGGTTCGTCTACGCAATTTTTTTCAACCATATACTCTGTATGAATTATATCGGGTTGATTTATGTGTCCGTCCTCCTTTTACATGTTTCTTTGTCAAAACATATCCTACATACAACTATTTTTTATATATTTTTGCTTTTTTTCCCTGCCCTCCTTTGGAGTTAAGGAATTAGGGATATCATGTCTACTGCTCTAATTAGGGTCGGGTCGGGAGTCGTGTGCTAGTTCTGTATAACTATGTATGACATGCCAGCCGCCAAGATATGAAGTAACGTACTATTCATTCCTGGGGTGTAGTAGCTAGCTTTCACTGAATATATTACTCAATAACACGATCTGATACTGCTAATCTACAGTAAGATTCATGGTATACTGAAGTAACTCTCATAAGCATGGGAAACATTTAGAAAAAAAATATATAACCTGACAGATTGGCATTCTATTTGTATTCGCTAGTCACGTCCCATAGTACAAATAATACACGCCCTATTGTGGACCGACACGCTCAAATTTCACAGGGACTCCGATAACTGACTGTGTTCCCGGCTTTGTATGAATTACTTACGCTACCAGTATTCCAAATTCTATCCTACCCTAACATCTTTGGAATAGGAAAATTCGTATTCCGAGACGAAAAGAAAGAAATACGTAGATAACAAGTTAGTCGTCGAAGTGAATTGGAAATATTACTTCGCCTGCGTTCGATGTGCGAAAAACAAATATGAACAAACGCGGCCTGTGTTAGTTATAGATTACAGACGCGCCTTGGATTGAGCCTTTGGAGACGGGGTGATTCTCCGATCGAGCCTGCGCTTTAGCCGGTCTGTGTTCACTTTGTACGTGCGCGGGAACCAGCTGTATAGGGTCTTTTCGTCGTCGCCGAATAGCATGCTTGTGACTGCCTGAGCGCAGAGGAAGCAGAGGACCATTCCTAGAGTTTTGAAATAGATAAATATTAGTCATGTTTAGAGAGCCACATATACATATATATATGCGTATATGTATCTGTGTAAACCCATAGAACTATTCGAAAATTTTGAAAAATTACGGTTGAGTGTGGGTGGGTGGGTGCTATGTAACTCACCATGCCCTTGGAAAGATGCCGAGATAAACAACCCAGGCTCCCCTGGCATCTCCCCAACCAACGGATGCCCATCAGCACTATACCCCATAATGCCAGTCCATTCATGTCGCACGCGGCCGGCAGGATCATCACGGCCCCAATTCTTGCCGAAGAACTCCACCGTCGATGCGGCAAGATACTCACTAATCGCCGGCTCGAGAACAGAGTCATCCGTAGTTCCATAATTGGCCAGGCCGCCATTCTCACTTTCGCCAAACCCGCCACCCATGACGATGTCGCGGGGATACTTCGATGTGTCGGGGCATTGGATCATGTAGTCAAATCCGCTGCCGTAGTTGAAGGAGTAGGTGGTGGAGAGGCCGCAGGCTGACACTGCCGATCCAGGCCTATGTGCTGTCACCTGGCCGCGGACGGGGACTATGACGCCTTGAAGCTTTGGGTAGATGGCCGCTGAGTAGCCGTTCGTCGCCATGATGATTTTCGTAGCTTGGATGTTGCCGCGTGGAGTTACGACGGTCCAGTACTTCCCGTTGCCGTGGCCATGGCCCTCACTAGTGGCACTTTCTTGCCTGTGTAAACTGGTAACTGGTGTATTCGTTTGTAGGTTTAGGCCCTTCTTTAGACATAACTTGAGAAGTCCTACGACAAACTTATATGCGCTGAGACTGCCGGCTTCGTACGTAATGGCTCCAGCAGCGCCCGGCACTAGGAATTTCTCCTCCGTTTCTTTGCTATTCCAGAACGTATATTTACTTGCAGGATGGTTTGGCATGACCTTCTGCATGAATTTGACTGTTGCAGCTGCTTGTTCTAGTGTTTCTTGGTCGTATATCACGTCTGTTGTGTCGACATGCTTGCTCTCGCACTGGATGTTGTGCTTCCGTGCAAAGCCGTGGACCTGACGCACAGTGTTGAGTTCAAGTTTCGCGATTTTGATGGCTTCGTCGAGACCTAGTTTTTCCACGTTTGTTGGAAAGGTCGTATAAGACGCTCCCTTGGTGTGGCCGCCTAATATCCGATTTCACAATATGCGTTTAATTAGCTAGATTGTGCTAGCAAATTTAAGGAGGTTTCCGTAGACATTGCACGCTAGTCGCCCGGACGGGACACAATGTGAACCAGGGAAAAGAGGAATAGATACACATATCTTGTAGAATAATAATAATGATAATAATAAAAAAAAAAAAAAAAAAAAAAAGGCATGATTACCGTTTCGCCCCGTCGCCCCGCTAGCGGCCTGCCTCGCCTCAAGCATAACAATCTTCGTCCCTGGAGCTCGACATAGTATATTATACGCAATGGCGGCACCAGATATTCCCGATCCGACTATCGCAATATCAACCTTCGCAGGAAGCTGTACGGTTGAGCATATATTCCCGATCTTATCTGGCGGGTTCTGCCAGTATGAGACTGTAGGATTTGGATGAGGCAGTGACACTGGTATGGAGATACGTTCATCCATTTTGCGTTGCTTCTTGATAAATGACACAGGGCAAATGTTAGAGATGGAGAATACCAGTCCTTCTTATGTTAAGATTGTGTTGGGATTCCCTCGGTTATGTAGTAGTAAACGGCTGAGGATGTGGGGTATGTATGGGGAAATGAAGCCTAGTTTCAATGACAGCTCCCCAACGTTGGCAGGATATAGAAGGCTTTTCATACCAAACATGTATGTAGCAAGCGGGTCGCCCCCCATTTTAAGTATAAGTCTGTGAAAGTACTTTTAAGGAAATCGGGAGCTAGCGGGAGCCATGAGCCTGGGTGGCGCGCCTCCAACGATTCCCATGACAGCGGCAAGTATGCTGCAAACGAGTTAATGTGATCATCATATCATCTATAGCCCACGGTCGTATCGCAATGTTGGAAGTTGTATCCCTTTTGCCCTCAAGGGAAATTCCCCGGCTGGCTTTCCTGCATGTGTTGTGGATCAACTGACCGGTTTCAAACAAAACCTTCGTTGTAACGCAGAGAAGTTAATTTGCTCCAACGTATATCTGATTGGAAGGAGTTGTGACTTGGTACGGGTCAGACGATTATCCCTGGTCAGAGGCAATGTGTATGGAGTCTTGATGATGATGATTGTATGGAGTCTTGACTTCAAAGCGTTACCGGCAGAGAGGCGCAGGTCATGTGATACACTAGATTTTCGGCTTGACAAACCGCCAATTGATTGCGATTTCTTCTGATCAATTGTTCAGTCGTTGCATCACCGACAGCCAACAAAAATGAAGGGATTGATTTTGCAATTGCTGCCCAAGACGTTTACTAAGTGATAGCGAGTAGTGGGTTATAAGCGTCACGACTAGTAAGGAAAAGGGAACAGAGATATTGGAGAGCTGGCTTCCTTGCAAAGCAAAGCCTCCTCTGCTCCTTACGAACCCGCAAGCGGAATGCTTTCTCTTCCACGCTAGCCAGCGCCCTAGACAACTTGTTGATTGAGATACCCTTGCCTCCGTGTGTTTGGCATGGTGGACATACAATATCTTGAGACTCTTTCTTCTGCTTCCAAGCTGCACTCTGTGTGAACGATGACCACCATTTCCAAGCATTGAGAGTCATCTTTGACGGCACCTCTCGTTGTTGAGAGGGAAAAGTAATATAAAACCCAAGTATTTGTTATCTGCGTCTGACTCTCACTCAGCCTGCTCCCATCGCCGTATGTTGGAGCTACGGGACACCTTTCCGATTATTTGCTTGAAATTTAAGCCCCGGACAAATTGAACGGATAGGGATATTTGTCTTCGCTAGGGATCTCTCGAGATAGAGAACCGTGTTGTAACCAGTCTCTTCCGTTACCCCTAAGTATTCTGGCCAATCCCGATCTATTTTAAAAAGGATCCTAATAGACATTGCGGCGGCCATCCCTCATTGATTCCGATGTGGGATTGGTGTGATAGGAGATATTCACACCACCCCATATTACAATCACTACGATTTACGGAAACTTCTTTGTTCTGCATGTTCTATCACGAGATGACCAGGTTATCTTTGATAACGTTATTCACCTCTCGATGATCGCAGCGGATTATATCCCCTGCAGCTGTATCCCAATGATATGTGGCAGTACAAAGCATCATCAGCAGTCTAAAAACGAACACCCCTCGTGCTTTCAGGAATATAACGCAGCGTATTGCTATTGGAGTTGACTTGGAACAAGAGCTAAGGGTCATGCAGGCATGCAGGTTTCATATATATCCTTGTATCTCTAGCGGACTTCAAGCGAACAAAGGCCACTCTAGGTCGAGCCTCAGCATGATGGTTCTAGTATAGGAAGTGGAACCACATACGCCCACTCGACCAATTTGCTTGATAGATAGAGGCGAACTGCACCAAGTCTGCCACTCCTCTGGAAATCGAAACGAAAACTAGTCACGTGGATGTGGCTCTCTCAATTCTCCTAGGTATTATTTGCTGCAGATGGGCACCTGGACAAACCTCCGTAGGTTCGCTTGCCCATAGTTCTCGAAAAACTTCTCGGCTTGTATAATCGGCATTTCGTTTCACACTTTATTGAAATCCGTCAGATGATTTTGAGACGCTTAAACGCTCGAGCCTATGTTAATATAGCTCTATTTATTCAGCTTAGAGATGCGCACCATTATACAAGAGTCGCTTTCCTGGCTGCTCGGAGGAGATTTTTGCTGCGGAGATGGGCTCCTGTGAATTTCCTTGTCCATCTCCCTTCCGATGTAAACACGATGACGGCAAGTCGTGGACGTAACGGGCCGAATTGGATTGGCTGAGGGAAGAGGAGAAGCTTTTCCTTTGTTACCTTCCTAGTCAAAAGCTCCAGTGTCTATTTTCAAGCCCGGTTTTGAGTGTTAGAGTCCCTTTACTCTGACAAACAACAGAAGATATCAAATCAAACACAAACCGCCATCCATTCGTGACCATGATCAAGCGAAAAAGTACTCTCCTGCATACGTACATATAACCTTTACTATGCTGGTTACCAGAAACAGCCTAGCGCGGCGCGGCCACAAAGTTGCCCAGGTGTCATCTTACCTAACCAAGCTTTGGCCTCCAGCGGCGTCAATCTCAGCCCACTCATGCGGCCAGATAGAGCCAGATATATACGACCAGCTCCCACGCTACCGCCATGCGCATCTCAAGGACACCTATTCTACATATACTTGCCTCGCCGAATGTATAAGCCGACACGTTCCTATCTCGACTTGGGCAGCGAAAAAGCCTTCACCTTCAACGCGGGTGACCATCACACCCTGGGGAAGCATCGACCTCCTATTCCGCTAATTTTAATCACCCACAGTACTAACGACCACTTTACCGACTGACTTACGATACATCTCTGCGTATTCGATATTATATTCCTGTTGCGCCGGATATATCGAGCAGCGAGCGGTGTTGCAATTGTCTCCAATATAGCCTGAGGGAAAGTCAGCACCAACACTACGGAGAGCAAGATAAACATAAGGAAGCAAGAGAGCGGTCGAATTCTCTAGCTCGACGCTCCTTTTTTCATATTCGCATCCGCATTCACATACCCTCTATCTACACGATGGTGAACTGGCTCAGTTTAGCCTTCCCCATCGCCTACATAGGCATCCTTATCGGCTCGTTAGCGACCTTTTCCTCGCTTTATCGCAAGCGGAAAGCTGGTAAGTCTGAACTTGTTCGATGTTACTCTATTTAAACATTACTTTCCTTTACTATTTCCTTATGCGTTCCCCGTCTTCCTGCGCAGCCGCAGATGCAGTTATCTTTCGATTCGATGTGACTATATCTTTTTCACGCTGCCTATTTCCATTTTTCTCTAACTTATAATCTGCGTCCTTGCTAGCTAAATCCACCTCCTTAACACCATGGTTTCCTCCACATTTACAACGAGACATATACCTCTCCCTCACCTGTCTCCACGAGGAGCCTAGCACATCGAAAGCGTCAACGACCTCAACAAAGGAGAAGAAGGTCCCTGAGACTGTGTTAAAAGCAGCTCTCCTCCGACGTGCAGCAGAGGATATCCGCCGTCTGATCGAGTTGCGCAGCCAAAAATCAGCGCTCGCGGGTTTGTTGCAGAAGGGCAGTGTTGGTGATGATTTGTGGCAGCGGTTTCTGAGGGCGGAGAAAGAGATGGAGGAGGAGGTCAGAGATGTGGTTGCGGAGGTATGTTTAGGTTTCCTTTTCTTTTCTCTTTCTGTCAATTCTTTTGGCCCTGTTTGCTTACAATTATCCATTACTCAGGCCAACCTTTTCGTTCCTAACTGGGGCAGCACCATCTTCCAGTCCGCCAATGAAATGGTTGTCAATAACCTCCTCCGCGAACGAGTCGAAGAGATCCAATCTACTGTTAAGGAGGAGAGGGAATGGTGGGATAAGAAGAAGGCTAGTATCCAAGAGGGATTCATGAAGGAGTTGGAGACCGATTCTTCCGCTAAACAGACCAGTGCGGGTTCGGGATCTGCACAAATTAGACAAAATAGTAGTGATGATGACGCCGTGTTGGTTGAAAGTGGCGGACCCGCTGTTGGTGGCGGTGGTAGTGGTAAGAACAAGAAGAAGAAGGGGAAGAAGTGATGTTGATGGCTTGATATCCTTCTTTTCCCTCTCGTTTCTCTACTTGCGATAGAGTCACTATTTGTTTGTCCACAGGCACGGTTGGGCCTAATGTTTGACGTTTACTTCGGCCCGAATGCCCCAATTCTCGAAAAACGGTTTGTGCGCCATATACGGTTTATTGATCCTATTGTTTTGTTGTTTTGTTTCTTTAGACATACGGAAAAATGGGGCCCGGACATTACTTTTTTACTCCTTATTATTCTGCTACGTCTCCTTTTCTCCCCCGCCCCTTGTTGAGCACTAATTATTCTTGTACTCCAAACCTCTTTTACTGTAGCACCAGGTGTTTTCTTGTATCTCCTGTGTTATATAGGCTGCTTATTAACGCGCTGGCATCTTCTAGCGACTGACAGTTTTATCCTTTTTCCTTTATAGAGTTTATTATTATCATATTTTATTATATCCTTTGTGTCTGGATTGTTATTCATAGTTACATATTATTAATCAAGAAGTATGCAATAGAGCAGCATTGCTATCTAAGAGCGCTGGGATGAATGACGTTGTCGAACAAAACCTGTCCTCCGGTTGTTGCTAGACCTTGCGTACCGCGAGATGATACGAGAAGCTCGCATTGAATTAAAGAGCATATACTCTATTAATACATCTGTCAAAGGCATGTATTATCATTTATTTTTACAATGGTACAATAAAAAAAGATTATAGTTTGCCCCCCTTGTGTCCAAACAAACTTATCCCAGATACGCCTGTCATCTCCGCCCAGGAGAATTAGTGAACTTTCTATGATACATAACTAATAGTCAAACGATTACGCCAAATACCTGGGCCCTTTTCCCCTGGAAGATATGTATGAAACAGTGAGGAGGTAAATAAAAAGGTACGCCCCTGTAATAAAATCCAAGAGAATGAGTCATGGGAGGAGGTATATCTTTGTAACAAAAGATTTGCTTGAAACAAGCCAGGGCTGGATATTCCAGGTAGTTGAAGATGGGTGAGGAGAGAAAATAGCATCAGGGAAGCTGATTATCACTGCAGCAACTCCTCTGGCACTGGTTCTCCCAAATACAACTCATCGTTCTCCCCCATCTCGAGCGCTGCCTTCCGGATCTTATCCTCGTTCTTGCGAGGATTCTCCGCCAACCGACTTAGCACAACCCGCAATAAATCCGAATACAGGTTAACCTCATGATCCTTCCGTGTTTTCATGTCCAGATCTTCTATCAACAAGCCTTGTTTGCCCAACTCGACTACTCTCCTATCACGAAGCGTTTCTAGTAGTTTCGTCACGTGCTGAAGACTTTCTTTGCTGCGTGGGTTCGTGGAGATGCGCCGTCGGTGGCGGCGAGTCCTTTTACTGTTTTCGAGTTCCAGTGGTGGTGGGAGGAGGCGGACGACTTCGAACATTAGGATGCGCGCTGTGACGACGTCCGGTATGTAGCCGAAGACATGCCGCATGGAATGCAGGGCGACGATCGTTCCTTGCGGGTCGAGCGAAAAGGAGAAACAGCGGAGGATTTGGTCGTAGAGGTCTTTGGTGAAGAATTTGCGAGCGTTGGCCTGACCTCGTGGGGTGAGGCTAAAGTACCAGTCCATCATTTCGCGATAGAGGACGCGTGCGGTGGGGAAGTTTGAGTCGAAGACTGGTCGCGCGCGGTCGTATTGAATTTTGGCGCAGTCCCAAAGGCAGGCAAATGTTTCTAGATCGGGGCGCACAGCTGCTGACATTTGCTGATAGCGGGTCCAGACGCCAAGGACATCCTGTTTGCGCAATTCTGAGAAGAGGAGATGGTTCATAAAGAACACATTAGGCCGCATCTGGGCCTTTTCAAGGCATTCGATTACGTAGTTCGCCATATGTTCTTGGCCGCGCCGGGTATAATAGAGCAATAGTAGGGAGAAGGTTTCAACGCTTGCGGGGGGAACAGTTCGTTGTTCAAATTTGGGGATACGGATGCCGTCCCCGCCATCGCGAACTGATGGCTTACTCGATCCAGGTAATGGGTTCTTCTGGCGGGACCACACAGTATCAATCCGTTCCTGAATCATCGCCCATCCAAGTTTCTCGGCCTTCTCTCGGGCAGTGTGACTTTCTTTGCGGAGCCAGCCGCCTATGACTCCATTCATATGTTTTGCATCGGGGTTAATCCCACGTTCGTACATCAATTCAACAACTGCAGCGGCAGAATCAACCTCGCCCATGCCGATCAACTTCTTCATCCAACTTGCATAGAAGAACTTGTTTTGGAACTTCCGGGGCATGATTGTAAGCGCAGATAGTGATACTTTGTTCACATCCGCTTCTGTAATGCTTGAAACTTGAAGATTGTCAACTAGGCCAAGGGAGGCGTGGTAAAGGGAAGTTGAGTCTGACGGGGAGCATTGTCCCGTGAGCATCATATCCTTGAATACCGCAACGGCCATGTCAACTCGGCCAGCTTTTAGGAACCCAACGCTTATCGAATCGTAGTCATTCATATTTATATCAGGCCCAAGAATTGTTTTGAGCCGTAGATACAAAGTCCAAGCTCGAGCACCGTTTGTATTGCCAGGGATTTTAGCCCACGCAACGATTATTGGTATTAGAATGCGTGGCGGCCGGGAATGGTCATCTGCCAGAAACGCCAGGGCGAGATCCTGCGCACTTTCCAATTCTCCATTTGCGATCAATATGTCAACCCCCAAGTTCCAAAACTGCTCAACCTCCGTTTTCGATGCGTAGTCTAGATGTTTCTCGCGACTTTTCCACATTGTAAATGCCTTATTTGACTGGCCATTTTCAAGAAGCAGTGTAATGTACCGGAGCCATTGGGGTTGCGTCAAATCTCGGCCATTTGAAAGGATATCTTCGGCCAAATCCTCCCAGTGGCCCAGCTGTGGGACTTGAGGGCTGGCGCTCCGGCTTTGGGAGTCCCACATTATGGCCAAGGTCTCTCCTGGCAATAATTCAATAAAGGCCGGTATTAGGGCTTTACATCGTTGATATGACCTCCACAACTCTTGCCTTAGATTGGCCCTGGTTGGATCTTTGATTAGAACCTTTAGATTCTGATTGAATCGGTTAACATGCGCTTGAGCCGTGTCCGGGACTTTTAATTCGACTTCGAAAGATTCTTTAGGTGATAATTTAACCGGCTCAAGCATTTCTTTCGGGTCCCATTCAGCTGTTTTCCGCTTCTCCAGGTCCTGCGCCTCCTCTGCAATCATTTCATCCAGTCCGGCAAAAAAATCTTCATAGCGCTGTTTATCCTTCGCTTCTTCCTCCGCATGCTCCCCTTCATATTTGCGAACCGCTTCACGGACTATTTCTCTCTGCTTTTCTGGCAACTGTCTCATCAATGGGCTGTTCGGCCCGAAAGGGCCCTGTTTTATCTCCTTCAGCTCTTCCTGCAGCTCTCGGATTTTGGCCCAAATAACATCTTGTTCGGCCCGTTCTTCTTCCTCTGGGTATACCTCGACTTTCTCCTTGCTCAAACGCGTAGGTTGCTCAAACCATCGTATAGAGGCTTTGGGTTTGCTGTTCTGTCCATCACTGTTAGAGAGGGCCGTTATACTCAAGGAGAAGGGTCTTCGCGTGTGTAGGTGCGGAGGGCAGCAGGAGTTAAGGCGACTCTGATGAACACCATGGCGATGCCATTGAGCTCCGGACAGACTCAGGCGGCGCATGGATGTAGAGGCGCAAAATCAGACCATCGGAGCTGAAGTAAAAACCGTATCTTGCCTGAGTTCCGAAAAATATAGCGGAGGTCAAAAAGATGGATATCTGTAATATTACGTAGAATGACATGTTTCTTATGATGATGAATTCTTTAACGCCTGGAGGCACGTCCGCAGCTGACTAAGCAATACCGCCCCGGCCACAAAACCTCCCTAGGGGTATCAGGCGCACGACCGTGGCAGCTAAACTGCCACCTGATGTATTCTAATCGGCCGAAGCCTTTCTATAATTTATATTACAGATTAACCCCCTTCCTGGAGGTTCTGATTGTAGGAACGCCACATGTATGACTGTCCCAGAGTTTGCAACACTGAAAATTCTCCCATACAAAAAACCATGTCCCGGGTCCCTAATCCCGCGGTGTTGCAGTTCCCTGAAATAACCACT
>JAFEJD010002296.1:0-12053 GCA_018296065.1 Blastomyces percursus | reverse complement strand
GCAGCCTTAATGCTTGAAATCTGCTTGGATTCATAGGCAGAAATAGCTAATAAAAGCATTCTTTCCTTGCTGGAAGTCTCAGACTTTGAGGTTGAAGGCATATTTAATGAATATGTTGATGAAGGATGATTAGGTGGAGGAGCCGATCCGTTGAGTGATTCGGTCCGTTGACCGATTGATTACGTTATCTCCTCCCTGGGTTGTTGCTAACGACGGGGCATGCAATTGCAATCCGCCTTTCCCTCTAGTTATATATAGGAAACCACAACGGTTTCCAATTTTAATTGTGTTGCAAGGAACGCGATTTATATGCTAATCCAGCTCTGGATCCGGTTTTCTACGTCGTCAAGACTCCAAACAGCTCTCTTGAAGGCCGGAGAATGGAGCATCCCAATATTCGACTATCACTGCTATTCTTATCGAGTTTTCCAGCTGAACCTTGAGAAACCAACCGTTCCAAGGTTCTAGATTAACTCAGAAGCTCTCATGCTGCGAAGAATGGACCATGACAGGGTTCTCTTGTCAGCCTTTTGATCTTGTCCGATTGGACAGCAACTAGCTCAGCGATGACGATGGTGCCGTAACCGGTTTCTTGCAACAGTTACCTCTGCAGCCTTCATACCTATGACGAATCTGACCTCACGATGTCTTGACCTGCCATTGTGGTTTTGCCTCCATCGGTCCATATTTAATATATACAAGCTCCTCCTGCCTTTTTACACTCAAAAGTCTTATACCTTTTTATCCTATTATCTCCGTATAGCTATTATCTCCTGCTTTTAACTTCTGGAAATTGGATATCGACAGTTTCGTCCATCATGATTGAACCAACCAAACTTGATGCCTTCAGGCCCCTGTCTACAGTCGCCCCAATACCGACTGTTATCCCGAACGAGCCAATTTTTCAAGAAATAGGCGGCACGGGCCATCGAACGTTATGGTGCGTCTGCTTCACGAAGATAATAGAAATTAAAAAAAAAAAAAAAAAGAAAAAGAAAAAGAATAAAACTAAAAGTAAATCACGTATCCTAATCATTTTACTAGGGTGGTTGCAATCCTTATGCTACTGTCCTCTCTTATTTTCTATATCTTAGCTGCCCGAGCACTGGTCGTAAGTTTCCCTCCAGAAGAGCGGATATACATAGCGACTATCCAACTAACAAAGCTCACTCACAGCAAAAACGCCTATTCCATGTCTTGGTCTCGTTAGTGACGACCATATCCTTCCTCGCTTATTTTGCAATGGCGACAGGCGGCGGAAAGGCGTATAACCATGTTATCATCCACGAGCATCACAAAAAAGCCCCCGATACCGTCCAACATATTTACCGTGAGGTGTACTGGGCCCGATATGTGAACTGGGGTTTGACGTTCCCAATAATTCTCATCATCCTGGTTCTCCTATCCGGAATGAACGGAGCCAGCCTTTTGGTTTCCATCGCTGCGAACCTGGTCATGGTTGTGACTGGAGCCATCAGTGCATATGGAGGGCCCACTGGTCGGAAATGGGCATGGTATACGATTTCGTGCTTGGCATATCTCACAATCGTGTATCAAATCGGATTCAACGGCCGCAGGGCAGTTGCATCAAAGGATAATAGGACGAAAACGCTTTTTGGATCGCTCTCTGGTGTTGCGCTAGTTGTTTGGCTGGTCTACCTAATGTAAGTGTACAATAATGAACTTCACGCCTTTGTGGTGAAAAGACTGATGTTAATGTTAATTAAAAAAATCATTTTAGAATCTGGGCCGCTTCCTCAAACGCTCGTCGCATGAGTATTGACGCCGAGGTCGTTACATACGCCATTCTGGATATGCTCCTTCAGGGCCTTTTCGGATACTGGCTCCTCATCTCCCACGATAGCATGTCAGCCTAGTAAGTTATTCTTATTCCTTATCTTTCATCAATGTCAGGGTGTTGGGCTTACATTGCCGCGAAGTTCCTTGAATATGGGTGGATTCTGGGCCCGGGGCGTCGGAACCGAAGGAAACATTCGAATCGGTGATGAAGAGGGATCCTAAGCGCCAGTATTTCACGGACGTCAACAGCCATTCGCGCCCGCTCATTAAATATCCTAACGATCATCAATTTCAGGCCATATCTCTAGTATGCAGGAGCGTAGGCATTTTTAGGAAACTCAGACTGATCACAAGGTGCTTGACTGGTTGCCAAGTCTCCACCACTGTCTTGCTCAATTCCCTTTTTGTTGGCTTTATTTTGTTTTGGAAGAATTATATGACAATTTGGAAATCTTCTCACTTGTTTACAATTGGCTGTCATCACAAAAGTACGTTTTGTGAGCATATTTCTCCATTGGCAAACGTATTTTGAAATGTGTGCATTTAAAGGTATCTTTCAAAAATTGCTTAGCTATATAGGTACCTAAATCGTGTCATCGGGTTCAACATCTAGCGGGTAACCTACATAGTGGCCATAATAATAAGGGAAAATGGAAGGAATTCATTTTGCATCTGATACATACCACATTGGGGAAGGTTGCGTGTTCTCCAACTATCTACGATTACATGGTTTAACCTCTTGTGGAACGACTATGCCCCAGGCGCTGGATTAGTCAGCTCCTGGTTTTTTTCAGCGACGAAAACAACCTCCGCCGCTGATGTGGTTTGACGTCCTCCTTTAATGTCTCTCTCGTCTCTGCGGAGCATAGCATGTTCCCGCCTCTCTGCTTGCCCTTACCCTTATGCGTATCGTCTGCAGTTGCAGAGGATTTGACAGCACGCTTCGGACTGGTCACATGCGCGTGAGGATTCGGATAGGAGAAATTCGGCGTGGCCACGGCGGTGTCTTTATGCGGAGCCGCTGCCTTTGATTTCACGGCCGTTGTCACTGATACTACAGTTGCTGTCGTTGTATTTGCTGCTGTTGATACTGCTGTTGTTTTTGCTGTGGCTGCTGAACAATATGCTGGCGTATGGCCTGCGAGCTTCTTCCGCTTTGACCCATGGTCAATCAACTTGATCTCGTCCTGTTTGACCCGTCGAGCAGTGATAGCCTGTTGAGACAGAAGGTTCGGCCAAGAAACAACGACTTGCTCGCGCATGCGCTTTGGCAATGTAAAGCCTGCATCAACACAGTCATTCTTGAAGCTGATCAAACGGAAGCGGTGCGGGTTAAAGAGATGGAAAGGTTCCGCGTCGACGACAAAACCTGTCAGGGAGAGTTTAACGATCGGCAGTAGGTTTAGGGTGCTTCCCATGCGAGCCGCGCGAGCTTTTGCGTGTACAATGGCGTATTTATCCAGGTATTCACCGATACCGACTCGGCGGTGCAGGATACCTTTTCCATCGTCGCCACTGAAGGGAGAATACAGGCACTCCTTAGACATACTTTTTTTCCTAGGCTATTTTTTGAGGCAGGCATTTGTTGAACGCAAATGACAACTTACTAGTATGAGCCCTGGTCTCCATCGGGCTTGCTCTGTTGAACCCAACCCCCCTTAATGTATGGCCATCCAGCAAAGGCGCGTCGAATGCACGGCTCTAGCGCCATCTCCAGCTCCAACGTCTCAAGACCAGGGTTTAACCAGGCAGCCTGCCAGATGTACTTTTGATATGATTGGCTCATACCAGCGAGTTTCAGGAAACGCAGATTGCGGAAATTGCACAGCGGCGCTATCGCTTCGACAGGGAGTATGTCATCGTCATCATCATCATCATCATCAACCGAGATGGTGATCTCGTACTCGTCGTCAAAAGGATTAAGTATTTCCTCCCTCGCTTTTTCCTTGCGTCTCCCACTTTGGTCTTCCTTCTTCGTTTTACCTTTCTCATCCCTCTGAACCTTTATTTGCTCCTTGCCTTTTCTCTTTTCCCTTTCCCTGCTTCCCGTTACAGCCGGCCAGAAAAGGTCAAGATTCAAGGTGTCATAGTTTAACTCGAATCGTTTCCAGCTCTCACTACCCATGAGCAAGTGGGGAAAGTCCCCACTCCAGCAACTGTCAATGGGTCGGCGTGCGCCAGTGGGCATAAACCTAGCCGGAACAGTAACGTGTGCCAAATGGTTCGGCGAATGCAACGATGTCACTTGATTACCAGCTCCAACAGCTGTGCGTTTCTTGCTGCTGCTGCCTCTGCTCCCAAACGCAGAACGCAGTAGTCCGACGCTACTGCAATTGATACTATCCTCATGCTCAGCGTCCCAGCTATCATCGTCCTCGCGCGGGTTACGAAAGTGAATATGTCCGGCAAATTTCTTCGCTGGAATTAACACGGAGGGTTCTTGTGCTGACATCATGCTTGCCGGTGCCGACGGTACCGGTTTGTTATCGTCGATGTTTACGTTAAATTTCGGAACGGGCCCGAGTCCTAGACACGGTGGAGCATCACTCATGCTACAACGCCGCTGCTTCTTGGAACTTGAGGTTGAAGTTGAAATCAACGTCGGTTCTCTTCTGCCGCTCTTTCTCTCCGGGCTCGTACTCGCATCCTTCATATCTGATATGGTGATTTTGCTCCATGGGAAAGGCAGCAGGGAGCTTGTGGCAACTAATTGTTTACCAATTAGCATCATGGACGGTATGTATACTATTTACTTAAAAAGAAAGTAGGAGGAAACAACATGTTACGCGTCATAGAATGAATTCAGTCGATTATTCAAAAGTACATACTCGACTGTCTCCTGGTTTCTGTGTCTCCGGCTCTTCCCCCTTTCTCTCTCCTTTTATCTTTATCCTTAGCTTTAAGCCCAATATCGATACTGGGGCTGACAACATTCGTCGTGAAATCGATGTGGGCTCCATCGTCTTTCTCAGCACCATCATCATTCTCATCGCTCGAGTCGCGAAAGAAACTCGTCCCTGAAGCGTACCACGCCATGCTTATTGAACGCCCCTTGCTATGCTTATGTCACTTATGCTGGTTGTGTGTTGTTTTTCAAGTGAAACTTTTATGGGTGATCGGTATGACAACGAACGGCAAAGGTAGAAACGGATTGCATCCAGCTAAGCTAAGTTATAAAGAGAATACGTGTTTAAGGTGAATGGGTGAAGGTGTTGTTGCTATAGTGACTTGCTTCTCGGGAGCTGGCGTGTTGTTATTCTGCTAGCGATGAGATGCGAATAGAGAGAAATACTATATACGTTCTGTTCTTCCATTTAAAAATACTATCGAAGCACTTTCATTCTCATCGACTCGACGTGATTAATTAACTATCCTAGTGGTATGTAGGTGAATGCGCCCACAATCGCAGTAGATGTTTTGTTCATCGAAATGGAACCTTAGAACGACTTGTTAGGCCTAAACGGGCAAAATAACCCCTCTTGAAGTACTGAACTCTGGTTCTCCTTCAATTGCATACGCTCGTTTGCCGAGTTGTGGAATTTACCAGGTTGAGCTGTTTAATCGGCCGTTGTCCGCATTACTTGGGGCAAGAAAAAGGGGTAAACATTCATTTCGCAGGGTATGTATCGAAATGCGTATTAGGGAGGGTAGAACACGAAGAAGAAATTAATTGTACCGGCTATTTTTTGCGGAATACGTACTGTATCAATAATCAAATGCGATCATTTCTTCATCTCATGAAATCTTGTTTTTTTTTTTTTTTTTCAGAAATATAATTTTATTCACACCCACGACAAATTTCGACGCAATTGATAAACGAATCAATTAATCCGTAAAAGGACATCAACGAAAAAAAAAAAAAAATCACAAGAAAGAAACGCCTAGTACTTCTTGCCCTCTCTCAGCACATCAGCAAACTCGTCCAGGGGACTTCTGATGAGTTTCGTCTCCTTCCACAGGTTAGGCGTGAGGAATCCGTAGGTGTTGGCGACAGCGACGAAGGTGGCTTTGAGGGTATTTTCGAGGGTCTTGGTGGAGCCGGAGGAGGAGGTATAGATGTCTTCGACACCGGCGAGCTGGAGGAGGCGCTTGACGGCGGGGGAAGCGACAAGGCCGGTACCGCGGGGGGCGGGGATCAACTGTTTTCATGTAATGATTAACATCCATAGGTTTACATAGGTTGATTTTTGTTTTTTCCACCCAAAATCCTATTTGATTGAAGGGATAATATTAAAACATACCCGAACAGTGACGGAACCGCACTTTCCGCTCTCCTTCGTGGGGAGCGAGTGAGGCTCACCGAGGTTGGAGCCCCAGTAACCTCTGCGGACGGGGAGAACGGAGAGCTTAGCGATGATAATGGCGGCGCGGATGGCAGTCGCTACTTCTTTGGAGGTCTTGATTCCGAGACCGACGTGTCCTTCTGAGTCGCCAATGACAACGATGGCCTTGAATCGTGTGCGTTGACCGGCACGGGTCTGCTTCTGGACTGGTTTGATCTATACATATTCACCATTGGATTAGCTATTAATCCATGTCAGGTCTACCATTTGCCCGAATGAAACCCTCTCCTCCCCCCTCCTGTTTCCTAGAGTATGCAGCTGGATATCCTTATCCTTCCCCCGGCATATAACTTGTGTATATAGATATATAGAGATATATACCTTCATAACCTCATCCTTCAGCTTGGGCAGGAAAAAGTCGACGATCTGGTATTCCTTGATGGGCAGCGAGTGCAGGTAGATCTGCTCCATGCTGCTAATCTTGCCGGCCTTAACCAGACGACCGAGCTTTGTAACTGGCTGCCATTCCTTCTCGTCGCTCTTGGGGCCGCGACGGCCACGACGTCCTCGTCCACGGCCACGATCACCACCACGGTCGCCGCGCGAACCGAAACCTCCACGGGCACCACCACGGGGAGCGTCAGCCATAATTAGTTGAACAAAGCCGGATTTCCGACCGAGCGAACGGAAGAATTGGGCGAAGGATTGGGGGAGTTGGCGGTGGTGGGAGGGTTGGATTGTCGTTTCGTCTCTCGTTCGTCGTCGTCGTCGTCGACTCAATATTGCTGTGATGCTGAGTCAGCGCGGCTAAGCGAGTTGGGGCGAAGAAGTTCTGGAAAAACCCTAAGCCCTAAACCCTAACTGAAGCGCGATTTTTGTGGTGAATGCTCCGTGGCAATAAAGCAGGTGGAGGGTGTGGCATTAAAGGATTAGTCACCAGCCAAGACTCACGATCTCCACCACCTGCCAAATGCGGAGGCTCGGAGCTGCGGATGCAAGAGAAAGCTCTGGGGAAGTTTAGCATCATAATAATAAGAGGCAATTGAAACCATATACTGAGCCATGAGATAGAAATATATCTATAGTAACTGGGCGAGGGATTGAGCTTCTATAGAGTCGCTCTTTGATTGTCTGTCTGTCCTTACCCCCAATAGCTTTTGTTTTAAAATGCTGCATTGGTAAGTCAGTCCTCAGGTCTAACCTAATAGTTAGTATAGCAGCGACGGACAAACCATGCTGATAATCATTCCTCCAGGTATCATGTTCAGCTGGCAAGACGGCCACTGATTACCCAGAGCATTGGGAGCGCTGTACGTCCTTCAAATCTATGTCCTCGTCTCAATCTTACGTTTGAATTTGCATTTGACTCTTTTCCGGCTTATCTAGATCCTCTTCGGTGCTGGAGATGTCCTCGCACAACAGCTGGTAGACAAGGTCGGCCTAGAGCATCACGACTATGCCCGCACTGCCAGGATGGCCCTGTACGGCGGCGGTAAGCCTGCATCCCCTCCACCACTCCTTTCTCTCTACGGGTTCTGTGGAGTCCATTTGTCCCGCAAGTCAGTCGGTCGCATATTCTTAACAAAATCACAGCAATCTTCGGGCCCGGCGCCACGACATGGTACAAATTCATGGAGCGTCACATCGTCCTGCGCAGTCCTAGACTCACCCTCGCCGCGCGCGTCTGCGGCGACCAGCTCCTCTTTGCTCCAACACACATGTTCCTCTTCCTCTCCTCCATGTCCATCATGGAAGGCAACGATCCGCTTGAGAAATTGAAAAACAGCTACTGGTCCGGTTACAAGGCGAACCTGATGATCTGGCCCTGGGTGCAGGCGGTCAATTTCACACTGGTACCGCTGCAGCATCGTGTGCTGGTGGTCAATCTTGTTAGTTTGGGTATGTAATATCTTTTGATTTTGTCTATTTATTTGTCTATGAGAGTTGTTGATGCAGCTCCGAAAATCCATGGAATATTCCCCTCGACTAACTTAATGAAATAAACAGGTTGGAACTGTATCCTGAGCGTCATTAATAGCCGGAAATAGATTTGTATACTTCATTTTTTGGATTCTAATTGGGAGGTTATGCATCTGCAGTCTTAATTTGGTTATCCCTCATCTGGTTTGAGGCAGTTTTGTTCTCCCCGTTCAATATCCATGGGCTGGTTTTGCTGGGTGGAAAGGCATGCATTTATCTCTAGATTTGCTATTCCACAGGCGTCAATAGTTCCTGTTTGTCTGGATCTACCTATTTACCGTCTTTGTCGATTCTTGTTTAACTCCTGTACATGTACCCGGCTCCTGAGAACATTTCTGAATCCTTCGAGGGCGATAGCATTAGGCTTCTTTAATACTCAATCCTTTAGTTCATCTCAATAAAACTGATTGATTAACATGCTCAGCTCCAATAAGGTAAATATTAAATCAATATTTTGTTCTGCTCTCCCGCATATTCAAATAAATATTCAAATTATTGGTGGTTTAATTCTGGCGAGATCGTTCTACGCGAAATCCGGGATACAAAGTTCCTGCAACACATCCAGATTTCAGATCCAAAATTTTTTTTTCTTCTCGACTTCAGCGCAACAAACCACCAACAAAGCAACGTACCAACAACGGCCCTGCAACCCACCATCTCCTTAGATTCTAATCTAATCCTCCTTAACTATTTACTCTGCCTGGCGCAGACCGCGGCTTTCTCACTTTATCAGCCTTCTTCATCCTTCCTCCTGGCTGTGTGGCGTTTTACATAACTATCACACAAAAGCCCCCTCCGCCGTTCGAGCCTTCCTCACATCTTCCTCCCATTTATTTATCGTTTTTTTCTGCCGGCTTCGTCTCTTTTTTTCACTTTTACTTCTTCTCATTTTGCCCCGGCTCTCTCTGTAGAGATTCTCCATCCATCTCACCACCCCGCGCGCACTGGTTTCTCAACATTCCGCAACCTCTCCTCGTTTCCTCTTCACTTCACCCACCATGGCTACCGCAACAGAAAACGGCGTCGCGGTCCCAAAATCCGCAAACGATGAGAATGCAGCTCCTGACGTCACTGGTGCTCAGACGAAGCTGGGTGATACGGTTACTGTCTTTCACGACCCTAATAACTTCAATGTCAAGCACCCGCTGATGCATGAGTGGACGCTCTGGTTTACCAAGCCGCCAAGCGGGAAGGTAATTTTCTACTGTTTACCTCTCAAGAAAACGGTTCGGATGTGTTATGCTGACTCTACTTTGTTCAGGGCGACAACTGGAACGAGCTGTTGAAGGAGGTCGTGACTTTCGGCTCCGTCGAGGAATTCTGGGGCATCTACGTGAGTTGTTACCGACAGATTGAAAACACGGCAAGTTTAATATGTGCGTCTAACTAAAGGGAACTCTACAGAACAACATCACCCCTACCTCCGAACTAGGGTTGAAAGCCGACTACCACCTCTTCAAAAAGGGTGTCCGTCCGGAGTGGGAAGACCAGCAGAACAAACACGGCGGAAAATGGTCCTACTCCTTCCGCGACAAGAAAAATGCCCCCATCGACGATCTCTGGCTACACGCCCAGCTCGCCGCGATTGGCGAAACCCTCGAAAATGACGAGGACAACGAAGTAATGGGCGTCGTTGTGAACGTGCGCAAAGGGTTTTACAGAATCGGCCTGTGGACGCGGACGGCCGGCAAGAGCACTCCCGACGGTCGCCCGGCGGAGAAGGGCAAAGAGATTTTGCATGCTATCGGGCGGAGGTTTAAGGAGGTGTTACGGTTGAAGGAGGAAGAAATTTTGGAGTTCTCGGGACATACAGATAGTGCGCACTCGGGAAGTACGAGGGCGAAGGCGAAATTTACTGTCTAAGGGTTAGAAGAGGGAGGTGTTCTTTTTATATTTGTGGAGAAGCGACTGGGTCAAATCGATGTGGAATGGCGGAGTGGAGTTACTACATGGGCGTGGTATTGTTGCCTATTGTTTTCTCTGTAATGGGATGGGATGGATGGGAAGGGCATATGGATGGTTCCGACAAGGTGAAGGAGAAACAGAAGTACATGGCACGGCATGGCATGGTTTCAGTGCCGCGCAAATGCATGCCTTCTCCATTTCTCCAAAACCTCTCCAATCTATAGGACACATTCGGCTGCACGCCATCAGCTTTAATTCTGATATGCTCTATTCTACCCTACCATTCCCTCCAGGTCAGGTGGCCCGCGCAGAATATTCACTATCCCAGTCCCAGTCCCAATCCTAAATGCAATCCGACATTATTTCGATTTATGCTGATTAAAACCGATATCGATCATGATGCCTTCTTATTTAAATTTTCATTTTTATTTTCGGTTTTAAAATATCCGGCCCTATTTCTCTTCCTCGTTTAGATTGCGCTTACGAAAAGAATCCGCCTGTACTTTGCTCAGTTGCCATGTGTTCTAATGATTTATATATTTATCTCCTTTCTCGCCCAGTCTTGCTTTTCATAGGCTGTGTTGCTTCATTTCCAGTTTCTGCTCAGTCTGGCTTTTATGTTCTCTGTCTATTCGATAATTCTTTATCTATCTTAATCGGTAACCCAAAAAAGAAAAAAATAAACAGTTGTCGACAGATTTCGTATCATGGCGCTACATACAAATTTGAAAATCCCCCGTGTCCTTTTCTCTTGTATTTTGTTCTGGTACAGGTATTTATTTGGTTTATTATTATGGTTATTATTAATTACGCGGCTGTGTCGGGGCGCCGGCGGGTCAACTATACTCCGGCTTCTGGTACAGATCTATAATTACATAAAGAAAGCGGACAAAGGAAAACGCGGGAATATACCCCTGCTGTCTAGCGGTGCCATGAAAAAACGATAAATCGCAAGACAAAGACCCTTTCCCTCACCAACGCGATCACCAGCACGACGACAATGGCAAGGCCAACTGAATGGCCGAAGGATGTTGGAGGACAAAGACCAGAAAACATCACCGCACACGCAAATATACTACTACATGAGATAAACACCATCGAGAGCATTGCCAGGGCGAAGAAGGCACCTGCACCATATGGTGCCTTCATCTCCATTCTTGAGTCGACGAAGGCGCTCGCCCAAAAGGTTGAGAATGAGTCGGTTGACGCCATCCTTCACAAGTTCAACGAACAATTCAACGCCGTTTCCCTACGCCTACAGGGAGTCGAAACAAACACCGACCCCAAGAGATTCGTTGAGGCAGTCAGGGCTGCGACTGCGTCCTCACCCTCCCTCCTTCGTCTCCACCCCACTGACCGACCAATCGGCGAAAACATCCACCGCCCCTGCCCCTACGAACCCTAACAAGGACGACCGACCTGACCATCCACATACGGCACACCAATCCGCAGATCGTGGCGCCCCTTCGTCGGAACTCGGAAGAACTGGTGGTACGAGCCAATCAAGCCATCGCCCAATCGGCCGAGCCACAAGTAAAATTCCGGAAGGCATTGGCAGGCAAGGTGCTGCCAAGCGGCGACGTCGTCACTGCAGCCAACCTGGAGGACGCTGAAAAACTACGCCAGCATGAAAGCTGGGTAACCACCTTCGGTGTGGATGCCAAGGTCAAACAGCGCAACATACGGGGTCGTGATTCACGGAATCTCCCCAAAGACCATGGACCTACCGGCAAGCGCTCGAGAGGTGGCCGCAGCTCTCCTGGCCGAGAACCAACCGCGCCTGGCAGCATGCCAGCCGAGATCGCGTATCTCGGGTGGCTCCTGCCGGAACGCCGACGCAGCGGCGCCCCACAAGCGCGTTGGTGGTGGCAGAATTCACCAACGAGCGGGCGGCTAACACAGCCATCCGATGTGGCCTAGTATGGCGCTCACAAAACCATGCCTGCACCCGCTACACCCGCGAAGCACGGGTGCAGCAGTGCTTTCGATGCCAACAATATGGGCACGTCAAGGCCCACTGCGCCAGGCAGATGGCCTGCGCATACTGCGCGGAGAATCACGACACCACACACTGCCCGCACCCCA
>JAFEJD010002289.1:0-13471 GCA_018296065.1 Blastomyces percursus | reverse complement strand
ATGAACAGTTGATAGAGGAGATGTTGCTCCTTTTCCCGATTTTGAGCTTCTCAAAATAGATAGCTCCATGTCTTCAACGTGAAGAACTACTGTCCCCATTATCGTAGGAGACGAACGGAACCAACCCCTAGGTTTTAGAGTAGAGATATTGGCGGCGCTGCAGCGGATAGCAACAAGGGTCTCATAACCTGAAAGAATGAGATGGTTGGCTGGTATTGAAACTACCTAGTGAACAGCTGGCAAC
Source organism: Blastomyces percursus (assembly GCA_018296065.1). NCBI lineage: Eukaryota > Fungi > Ascomycota > Eurotiomycetes > Onygenales > Ajellomycetaceae > Blastomyces > Blastomyces percursus. The sequence goes on along the minus strand of JAFEJD010002289.1, from coordinate 13,227 downwards.
TATATAGCATGGGGCACACGTTATCTTCCAATGGATACAATGCCCAGGGGAATGATGCCATGTGACTTTGCCGCGCCGTGGAAATCAGCGGCGGATTTCAGGCTCCGGATTAAGTTCTCGGCCCGAAATCGGGACTTGGCGTGGCTGTAGAACCTTAAAAAAATTTCTCTCATCCTTGCCGCCGCAAATTTACTGTCAACAACCTGACAGCGCCAAGAAGAGTTTGCTGCATATTCCGGAGCAGTTGCTGTGTTTATTTTGCCTTCCTGAATTCTTTAGTTACTGGTCATGCCCCTTGATGATTGTCGTTGACGCTCTCATTTCTTGGTTTGAATGTTTTTATTTATAGAGACGCTTCTATCCTCTTTGAGTAACTTACTGCGTACAGTGTTTACCGTCCATTCTTTTACTTTTCCATTCCAGCGAGACGAGTTAGATCTCCTCAACCTCTACTATTAATACTAGTAATTTCCTGTTTGGATTTTATATTCCCTGTCCATAAGTATTGTTCTGTGCCAAACTCGCCAAAATGAGCCGCGGGGACCCTGCATCGCAGTTGGACTCGACCACTGTGTCACCTGCTGCAGCTCGATCGCCCATGACTGGAGTCTCCCCTTCAATATCAAAATGGAACACAGCTAGTTTAGGATCAAGGTTGGCCGTAGATGCAGCCAGTGCAGCTGGAGCGGCGTCATTGATATGTCCGCTTATCACCATTATTGACAAGTGAGTTGATTAAAGCCTTTTACGTTTTTTCACCCTTAAGTGTAAATTGGATGTAGTCGTAATTAATCTGCGGATAACTAACTTCTCTCAATTGAAACTTCATAGAGCTATTATTGAGAAAGCTGCAAAGGGTCTTCCTATCCTCCAAAGCCTTAAATCGTCGCTGGTCACGATCGTCAAACGACCCCATAATTTTCTCATCTCAACCCCGTTCCTCCTCATATACACCCTTTACGGGTCCACATACTTAACAGCCAATGTCATCGACACTTTAACATCGACAATGGACGGTCGGGCATTCAGTGATGTGTCAGCTGGCCCTGCTAAATTCATTGCCACAGCTGTTGTCAATATGTCAATATGCGTTTACAAAGACGCACGATTTGCCCGTTTATTTGGTGCGCAAGGCACACCCCCTGAGCCAAAAGCACCACCAAAGTCGAAAGAAACGCAAAATCCAAAGAAAAAGACCACCCAAAGCCTTCCTCATACTTCCAAAACGCCTCAATCTCTACCGATCCCTAAACGTTCATTTGCCCTTTTCTGCTTGCGCGACAGCATGACCATATTCGCCTCTTTCAACCTCCCCACACTCCTCTCGCCCCACATCCCCGATATCCTCGCCTCCACCCCATCCTCCAAAACTGCTCTAGCCCAATTCTCCATTCCGGCGACCGTTCAGCTTTTCAGCACCCCGTTCCATTTGCTAGGCTTGGATCTTTATAATCGCCAACCCCCCGGTGGGTTACCTGCAGTAGATAGATGGGCCCGCGTGAAAAGAGATTGGGCACCTAGCGTCATGGCTCGAATCGGACGAATTGTTCCTGCTTACGGATTTGGGGGCGTGGCTAATACCAAATTCAGAGCAACGTTGATGAAATCATTAGAGGAGAAGGGAGGTGTGATATAGAGCTGGAATGATTTCGTGCAAATCGATCCTGCTGGAATAGACGATCCGAGGGGCTATATATGATACATATATAATATGCAGTACAGCGGCCTGTTAGAATAACAGCAACCGGAAAAAAAACACACCAATTCGAATCCCTCAACCACGATGTCGCCGCCATTATTTTGCGCGGCTAAAACACTCGACGCCCGGCCATCCTCCTATCTACCTCATTCGCACACATCGAGATATAAGAGGGTAGCTTTCCCTTTCCATTCTTCTGTTTTATGAAGTGATACCCCAACAGCCGTTTTTATGTATAATTATAAATCAGCTGTTTGCCCAGACTTGCCTTTGCGTTTTTTCCTTCGGGAATTGGATTCATCTTTTTTTCGCATAGCGCCTTCTCCTCATACACATGATTGCGTATGTCCGAATAGATACAAACAACAAAGTATGTAAAATTATATATAGATGGTAAAACTTGCGTTAAATACTGGAACGAGTAATTTGAGTTTGTTTCTTGGCTGTTTCTAGGATGGATTGTTCAAAATTCTTCCATTTTATAAGCTACGAAAACAGTAACTAGTCAATAGGTAAATAAAATAAACCCTCTTCTTAATGGCAATCCTTCACGTTTTCTTTTCAATAAATCTCCAATGTCGAGTAGGAGATAAATCCATAAAGGGGGAAAAAAGAAAATGTCAAAAAAAACAACGAAATACGCGAATCTGCCCACACTCGGAATCGAACCGAGGATCTTATCATTACTAGTGATACGCTTTACCACTAAGCCACGCGGGCGTACTTAGATACGGTAGCGGGGGATCTAGGACTCTATCAGTGTATAGCTCCATATAAAACTGTGAATCAGGGGTCCGCTGTGGTTAAAGGGTGTTGATATGAACATTCGATACGCCTTACAACACCGAAAATGATAACGGCATTGGTATTCAATAATTTCCAATCATTCGCATATCGACGGTGACTATCCGTATGTATGTAAAGTACAAGATATCCAATGATATTCAGCTATTACACGCGAACCAGTCCATACGCCGTCCCTCACGCATCAACCTCCCTTTCCCTCTATTGTTTTGATACAATTTGGGTTGCCATCCAAGCAAAGCTGAATGAGAAAATAAAAACGACACCCTTAGTCTCTCAAAATTAGCTATTAAATGGAGAGAGGCATGCCCACTGTTTGCCTAGCTTTGGCTCATTCATAGTGAGAGGTAATGTAGTCGGAGTGGTGGCGCGTTGGTTGCGATTATGTTAAATAATGGTGTGGAGAGATCACCATAGTGGCGGCAAACGAAGTGTGACAAATATCAACCCAACTTTTTGAGCCCTTATAGACTTCAAATGTGGAACACTGCTGGATACGCAGAGAGGAGACACCGGGTAAATGAGAGGTTCACGCCACAACAGAAAAGATAAAAAGGGAACAGCTGACAGGAGATGTTTATGGGAGCTCATTACTTAAATTCCTAGTTTCACCTACCTCAACCAACCTTAACTCACTTACTCACTCTTGTCCTGGTCACGTTTTCTGATCTCCTCCTGCTGCTGCTGCTTCCTCCGCTCACGGTATTGCTCCATATTCGAAAGAATCACAGAGGTTGTCATGCTATTGTCTTCCGCAGGGTGCGTAATAGCTTGGCCCCCTTCGATAACGCGGAAGGCATTGTGGAAGGCCCATTGCACACCATGGTCGACAGGTTTATCAAATACGTAAGGCAGGAATGGGACGACGGAGAGACCAAGCTATTTCAGAAACCGTTAGCAATCATTGTATAGCCGTATCCATCACCCATAATCGTAGATGACCCTACCCCAATAGGCAGCCACGTGCGAACCATAGTAGTCTTCGCCCCCCTAAAAGCACGCCCAGAATACTTCACCACCGAATGGATCGTTAACGCAGGTAATCCCATACTAGCCAGTGCCTGGAAAACCACCCGCTCAGCCATGACAGCGCGATAATCTTCCACCAGTGGAATCTTCGTCGTCTGCCAGGGCATCAGGGTATCCTCCTCCGGATCAGGCCAGGGCAGCGGATGCGTTTTGGATGCTGTCGAGCTTAGCGTTTCTTCCTGCGGGAGCTTTCGCCCCGCCATGGCGGCAATCTCCATATCCTCAGACGCCGTTCCAGTCGCATTACGGTATGCGTCACATGCCGGGGCCAGCACTCGTCTGTTGCGCAGATAGGCTTTGTACCCTTCATTGGCAACGTCGCCTAGTATATAGGCCCAGGAGATACCGTACGCGCTACGGACGAGCCAGGGGTGCGCGACAGGGCGGAAAGATTCGCCAATGTCGGAGGTATAGGCGACGTAGCGGTGGGCGGAGAGGAGAATAGTGCGGATGCGGTTTGTGTAGGCGGCGTATCGGTATTTGGTATCAGTGGTATCCACGGAGCTAGGTCATTGTTACTTAAAACTTTGCTTTTGGTTTAGGTTTTAGAGCGAGTGTGAGTGTCGGTGTTCCATACTAGCCATCGTACAGCTGGTCCAAGAGTTCTTCTTCGCGGTCAAGAAGCTTCTGCAGCTCCGGGTTCAGGTTCCGACGACGAAGTTCAAAGCTTTGTCTATGAGATGGTTTATGTGCGGTGACATCGTGGTTGTCATCGGTATTGGTTTGCTTTCTGATGCCCCAAGCCATGATATTGCGTATTAGGTAGATTAGGTAGCGTATAGATAGCTCCTGTATGAAAAGGGGGCCTCAAGCCGGTCCCTCTTCCTATGTGCCTGCGGCCTATATAATACTAATACCGCATAAACTGCGGTTAATGAAATATAGAAGCGCACAAGCGGAGAAATATGAGGCTTCGGGGAGCATGCACTGAGTATAGAGCAATCATCTTCGGTGATATAATCGGGCAGCCCAACAGAGGCGAACGCCGCTGGTACTTCTACACCGGGTACCTCCAATTTCCATTTCTGCGCACCGTAGGCAGTGGCGGTGGTGGCTGCGGTACCTTACCGGAAGTATTTCACTCCCTCCTGTCATTTCCCGCAAAAAGCCGCTGAGGTCACTCTACAGATCCTGCGTCTTGATTGATCGGCGGTTTTCGGCTTAGGTACGGTACAGCGTGTCACTAACTGTAATAGGAATAGCGATATGTCATGTGAACCGAGCCTCCCAGAAGTCTCAACATCGTCAATTATCGATCAAACAAACCCTCCAACTCCAGTCCCGGGACATCGACCACCGCCTCCATTGACTATCACATACCTCAATTGCAATCTCCGCTTTGACGATGGTCGTTTACTACACAGTTGCTGGCCGCCAAGTCGGCTCCCACGTCGTATGTGTTCAATGTCCCTTCTTATTCCCACTTCCGTTGTCAAAGTCACCAGCGCCGCCAATCGACGTTATAGCTGCAAGTCGGCATACATAACGTGCCCAATTGATAGCACAGAGATGAAGAGCACGACCACGCTAGTTCAGTATGTTGTGCTGACTTGGAAAATCCCCTAATAGCTTGCCATGGCGACTCTCGGAGGCACGTTCCTCGCTACCTACCTCGCCCTGCCAGCGAAGGCGGACAAGAAACAAGGACCGCCCATTAAAGCCAGCAGCAAGGATGAGGAACAATTTATCCAGTACGTGTGAATCGCTTTTCGCCTACATATATACATATATATATGTACCTTCTACTCCGTCCCAGGTCGTGGCTTTAGCCAACCCTCGCCAGCTTGTCTCCAATTTAAAAAAGCATGCATGGATGAAAGTCATAATTCTAATAAGTGAATTGCAATTTAACACAGGGACTTCCTAAAAAACGTGGAGGCTGAGGAGAAGAAAGCGAAACAATAAATCATTACCTTACCTCCCAACATATTTTACCGCACCTCACCCTCTGTACTTAACCACGCCTTGTACGCCATATATCTTGCGCATCTTATATTCTTAGAGCTTTTCTCCTAGAATACTATTCATTTCTTTCTTTTTTTTCTTATTTCCTTTCCGCCTTGTTGTGCGGAATGAGACTATCACATGTTCAATTGTGGTGAAGTGTGGGTAGTTAGAAAGTTTGTGGGCAACTAGGGGAGTGGACAGCGCAGGATCTAACGCTATCTCGAGTCCAGGAAAAGAATGACAGCTATGAATCTCAAGAGCTGGAAGTAAGCTCCCGTGACGATACGGATGGATATGATGGACTTGGTCAAGTTGCAATTTGAATCCTAAACCAACCTTGCACGACATCATCTCTAGCCGTCTTGAAAACTTGGGGCACACTAAGAAATATGTCTTTTTCAGTGTCTTTCGTTTGTTATGACTTTGCGTCCCTTCGGCCCGCAGCATTTCGCAATATCCACCTAATTGCGCACGTCCTCGGCTTGAAATACTGTACGTGTATGCTGTGCATAGAGAACTATAGAAAATGCAGCACAGCACATCGATCTATAGCCGAACATTTTTATCTTTTCTTCATAGTGAAATTGCTCATTTGTACTATCTGCAACGCTCGAATTGCACTGATGCGCAATCCCAAACGACAAATAAAGTACCCCAACTCATCACTCACAATAAAAGTGAATAGTGATATGGAAAAGGTGGAAAGGAACCAAACTTATACAAATCACGGCCGTAACTCCACCTCCCCCTCAGGCTTAACCGGCCTCCCCATTTTAACCAACCCCGTCCCTTTCCCCAAATCCATCACAATACAAAACAACGTCGCGATAGAGCTATCCTCCGTAATTTCCCGGCAAATAGCAGTCGGATAACCCTGTTCATCCTTCAAAATCCCTTCAATCACCGCAACACTAGGCGGGCCCGCCGCCGATTTATCCTTTACCAGCTCCCTCACCCTCTTCAACCGGTCAAGGGTATCAACTAAATGTACTTTCCCCTCCGTATCCAAATGTGGGCGGATGAAATGGTTACTATGCGTGACGACACCCGCCGTATCCCCTCCTCCCTCCTCCTCCCTCTCCCCCATCTCCAGCCGCACGACATCCCTCGCCGAGCACTCCAAGCCAATCCCACCCGTCCGATCTGCAACGATGATATTACACGCAGCCGCGACGCCATATCGCTCCAATTTCTCCACGGCATCGGCACGGGAGACACTATCGAGCGCCGCGCGTAGGGCGAGGTGGGTGGGCAGTTTGCCAAAGTCCACGCCGGCGGCTTTTATGGCGTTGAGGGTGACGCCGACGCCGTGGCTGTTGAGGCCGATTTTGCCGATTATGCCGGCTTCGGTTATCATGTGGATTGTCGGGGTAGGGGGTGTGGTTGTAGTTGTTTGGCGGATGCGGAGGATGATTAGGTTGGGAGATTGTTCACGCTCCCACTGTAATATAGTAGGTACGTTCTGATTAGAGTGGCTTATCAGGGGTTTAAGGGGACACCCAGATGGGGGGGAGGAAGGTGGAAAGGGTTAGACTCACATCCCAATTCTGAGCAAGAAAGCTATCCTCTTTTGATTTCCAGGAGAGAGCCGTGCAGCCATCGTTGAACATGCCGTATGCGATCTCCGTGCGCACGTTCAGTGCCAGGATGGATTCCGCAGGGACACCAGCTCCTTGGGCAATTGCCTGTGTGATTCAACCAGTTTGCTAACTTCCCTAGCTACATTCCCTATCTTATGCATATGGAAAAGGAGGGGGAGTATCATATCTATACTAAAAAGACAAGCAAAGAAGGAAGGGAAAAAAGCCGCACCTCGCATCTCCTGCATATATCCCGGAAACGCCGTCTCCAAAAAAGGCACGAACTTGACCGCGGCCTCACATACTTGCGGCCAATCCATCAAACATCGCCGCTTGAATAGTCCTTCATAGAATTCAAGGCTTCGGGCTATCTGTTCTCGTGCGTGCTCGCCGTGTTGTAGCCCTATCTGTTATGTAACGAAACAACCCGGAGAAGTTGGGGCTCTGTTAGTCTCCGCTGGTGGTGCTGCATGGACTTTTGGGGGGTATTATTTTTACCTCATAAGAGTTTCCTTCACAAGATATAGAAAGCATGGTTGCGATAGATCCAGTGGATTCGACAGCCTTATGTTGTTTTCCCTTTGTTAATAAAATGAGACTTTAGATGATGAATTTATAGTATAGATCTGGTGGCGGTTAAATTTGAGCCTAGAAATATAACTTTATCACTAACTTGAATTGGGAGTTGAAATCTAACGAACTATAAAATCCACATCAAGATATTAAATGCTTGTGCTAGAGTATCGTTCGGTAAGCATATTTTATTCCTATTCCTTAAAAGTTTGCTTGCTTCCCTTTCCCCGCATCGGGGATCGTTATCTTATCAAAGCTCGGCCCAGACCTGCCCGAATCCCGAGACCGAGTGCCGGTTCGGGAGAAGTAAGGGGCCAATTCCAGCAACAATCGTTCTCTACACAAGACACTTATTAAACGGGGTGTTTGACCCTCCTACGCATGGCCTTTTGTGTTGAACGTTGATTATTGCCTGCATGGACGGACTATATGGAAACCTTCGTGTGCTGGTGTCAGCCCCCGGGTTTATGCTTCGACAATCGATATATACTCTGCATTCTCTAGCGGCAACATAGTATCCCAAACCAGTACCTGTATATCTACATTAGAATAACTTAGTATATCACTCAGTTGATTTGCTTGAGGTCATGAGCCTGGAGGTCATAATATCACCCGATTTTCTGTAGCTAGAAGCATTTCAGGGGTTTGGCATTCGGGAGTTGAAACCTTGAAATTGGATGTCGTAGATAGTTCGGATCGGTAAATTCTCACCCCGTAAATCATATATCTTTTTAGATATATACACAATATGTAATAACTTTCATGGCGCGGGGCGCTATTGAAATGCTTTATGCCTCGGACGCGAGAGCCCAATAAAAGGCATGGATAGTGAGAAATCGCTGCATCTACTCGGCAGTATAATATTAGCTATTGCCTGCCTGGCCCTTGAATTGATAATCACTGTATCACAGCAATAACGATCATGGTTTCGAATCTCTCTGTATCAGAAAAGCTGCTACGATTCCTGCTAATAGGGTGACAAAATGGTGTCGAGAGTGCACTTCCTCTGAAGACAGAGACATAACGTTTGTTGGTTACTGCAAGTAACCAGGGTGTGTATCTTTGAAACCATAAAACTGGGGGTTACTTGAGAACGTATATGTTTTCGACATGGCTGAGGAAGGCCGACGGCTGTGCGCATCCGGCGCAACGAGGCCTCTGAGGGAGGTAAATTTGATGACATCAATGATAGACTAGGCGGCCCTAGAGACCTGATAAGAAAAGGGGGCGATAGGGGGCTTTCAAAACCGAAAAAAGGACAAATCAAACAATAAAGAAGAAGGGGTTATGGGCGATAAGAGCGGGAAAAAAAGAGAGAAATGTCATGTAGAAAGGATGTCAATCTAATTCTAGATCAAACGCACAGCATTCTCAGTGAGAGTGACTAAAGTAACGAGGTCATATTAAGGCTTTCCTTGACATTCCCTCCTGGCATATGTGCAGCGGCGCGCAAGGAGGGCATCCATCACTACCGCAACAAAGAGTTATGAACTTTCTGTCAACCACTAGGCTTAAAGAAACAAATAATAGCAAAAAAAGTAACTGTGGAAGCGGGAAGAATTACCAATATCTTATCAAACCGGCTGCCAACCATATCTAATACACGTCGCCTATCTTGGCCTTCCACTTTTTTGGTTATAAAGGGAGATTTGTCCTGAATGCAGATTGATGGATGGTGTGAGAATACTAAGGGGTGGGAAGGCTTATATTTAAACCTCTTCACCACTCAATCAGCTGAGTCCTTTTTGATGGTAATGAACACATTTCCCAAATATTTAAGGGAATAGACAGTAAGTAAATGTTGGGAAAAGTGGTATGATATCACGTGATACGTTTCGATCTTTGCCAAGCACCAAAGCTCTCAAGATATAAAAAAAACGGATTGCTCCAATAATGAACAACCTATCTATGAATAATTGACAAGTAGTTATGTTATATACAACTCGTATCTACAATCGATTGGAGAGCAGATCAGAAACCTATATTGGCTAATTCACCAATTGAGCCCGTTCGCCCTATAGAATCTCCCGAATAACTGTCATCGATATCGCTCATGAAACTCACCCCCTTCCCATTATCACTCACTGTCGGCTCTGATGTCGTCCATCTCCCACGGATCAGCCATCTAATCAGCCGTCCAACTTCTAGAAGTGGTAGCGGACTTAAAGCTACCGCCGCCACCACAACCTACCTCGACAGATTCATCCGTCGTATCCTATGCGATCAGGAACTCAAGGACTTCCACGCAAAGTTCCCACATCACATCGTAGGCACAGAAAAGTTGACCGCGACGGCGCCACCTCCTAACCATGGCGCTAATAATATAGAGATGGCTAGATGGCTAGCTGGTCGGTTTGCTGCCAAGGAGGCTGCGAGGAAAGCAGCCCCCGGCGGCGCGTCGACGATAGGTTGGAAAGATGTCATGGTTCGCGTTGACAGAGAGGGCGCAGGGAGCGGGAGCGTGAAGCCAGAAATCATATATTTGAAAGATGGAGGTGCGCGCGGGGAGGTAGGCCAGCTTTCCATCTCGCATGATGGCGATTATGTGTTTGCGACGGTTCTTGCGGCGACTACTCCTCCGACTTCGCAGCCCCCGGATGACTAAAATCTAAGTGGGATATACGCTTTCTTTCAGATTATGAGATGAAGACTATTTATTCTATGGGGCGAGACAATTGTCTCAAGCCAGCCCATGCAATCAATCCATATTTAAGAATGATTGATGCCATCGTCACTGCGACTGAAGCCAATAAACAAGAGAATAAATCGCAAAGGAGAAATATATCGAGCACCACTACCCTTCTCTCATCAAGTGAGGGCTTTATTACTATTTTCTAGGGGAGTGAAACCCCTGGAACTATCCTGATGCGATAGAGGAACACGGCTAAGGATATAGGACTGCACTCGGAGGAAAGCCAGATACCCTAAGCTCTGTTGTGATGCCCGAATTGACGTTGGGTGGAGGATATGTCGAGGACACAGCCGTCAACTTTGAGCCTTTGTCGACGTGGATTTGGAATACAAAACCCTTGTTTGACTTCAGATTTACGTACCGCTTTAGAGCTTCAATGAATGAACGGACTTGAGGATATTTGGCCTACACTCAGGGTCCAAGCACCGATTGAGTTATACGACTACCATACCATAATCGGTCCTGGAAGAATTCGATCTCTTTACAATACTATTTGTGTCTATATTCATGATTTTGGCATTCACATAGGATACAATTGCCTACGGCCCTTCGCCAAACGAGAGTCCTCTTTTCGTAGTTAAGCTTGTACCGTGTGGGATGGTTAATCTTCTCAACTTATCCTGCTTGTCGCTGGTGATATCACGATAACTGGCGGAAATCGGGATGGAAGCTCATTTTGGCCAGTTGTAACCATACTTCAAGCTATCTTCTCATGTTTATGTAGATTGACAGTTCATGTGCTTCTTAAATTTGGGTTCAATGTCCAACGTCTTCGCATTTGTAATTTTTGCCATAGTGTCTATATGTAACTATGGGGAGATGGAAAATAGTTTGTCTCAGCGAATAGCGAATTGGAATTATTTCCCGTTTATTATAGTTGTGCTTTGCCCACCAGGCGCCACTGAGGGTTAATCCTTCAACTCAGATGACCTTCCCTATCCCCTTGTGACCCAGCGTGGAAGGAAAATAGCTGCGTCTATACTGGAGCCTTGACAGCGCTGTGACGAAGATGGTCGAAATATGGTTATTTAGGTAAATGGAAACTAACGTGGAATACATAAGATCCAATAAAAGGCAAATTTACACGCTGATTATAAGTAATAGTATTAGGAACAACTGATTAATATCAACTGTTGTGCCTGCGTTCTAAGTTCCTGCAACAACCAAGTGACAATTGTTGCAAAGGTACAGAGTATAGTAGCACGAAATTGGAAAAAACCATCAGAATTCATCTTTCGCCCGTGTCAGCCCCGTTCTTTTGAAACATCCCCAGCGGATGATAGTAGCAGACGAACATTATCACAGCAATCATAACTCACCAGGGGAATTCGGCGATGATCGTTGGAAAAATGTAGGCTTTCCAAGAATAAGTCTTGGAGAGACACTCATGAGCCACGAAAAGGGTCTGACTACGCACAAACTTCTCCGTGAGAAGATGACTTAGATAGGTGAAAATGATTGTTAGGAAAGTATAGAGAGAACCTGATCCTGAATTTCATGAGATGTGAATCCAGAACGGAGATCCGATGAAGATAGTTTGCGTGCCTATATCAGCGTACAATATTTGCAGAAAACTATTGCAAGCGTGGTATGGTTGACATGCCCACTATTCCAGTGCTCTGTAGTATCTTTGAATAGAGGTGCGAAAGAATCCGTTATTCATGTTCAGTGTTTCTGGTTGTAACCACCCAAAATTGAGCCATGTAGCCCACCGCATATTCTCCTCCGGCCGTGTCTGGTTTCTCTAAGGGATAGTTGGCAGAATTTCCGCTTAACCCCCTAATATGAGGTTTAACGTTTAGTTTGTCGTTGGAGCAAGCGCGGGAGCTCGTTCCAACCCATTCATGAAAAGAACATGCTGGTCTTCACCGGGTGAATAAGAAAGACAATTCTGGCACGCGCTTTGAAAAATATCTCCTTTGGCTGCATGCTCCTTCATGAGTTCGTTGAGGATCAATGTTTCGACTATATTCGTGACCAATGTTGATATACGACCTGCACTGAAGCCCAGGTCGAAGATTTGACCCCCTGGTTTCCATCAGCACCTTCGGGAGCCACCAGGTCTTGCTTGCCCGTAACTCATGAATTCACATATACTTCTATATCTCTCAGTCCCATAGACCTAGTTTATCTGGCGAAACATATCAGGGTCATAGATCAGAAGAAGTGGATCTTACATAGGCCAGATATCCAAGTAGAAAACGTCTGTCAGAACGGGTACGCGCTTTCGGGTCCTAGCCGCTACCTACACCCCGTGAGAGTATGGAGCGAGGCTCCTAAGAAAGCACACACCAAGCAGGATGTGTCCAAGAAGCCAATTGTGCCGCGGCAGAGGCTTTTAATCTCATTTAGACAATCAGAATATTCAAACGTCCGGCGCAGTGGAAGCTGGCGGGGGAGAAGCAGGCTCACAAGCCTCTGCCGCTGATCACGCCGCACATTGCTATTTCTATAAAGCTTGATGAAATCTCGCAGGAAAAATAGCCACTGCCAGTCTGCAGGACTCGCCATTAGAGTCGGCAACAATAAAAGCTCCATGTTGACTGCTTTGCAGCACGGTCATACTATTGAGTGGGGATAAATGAATGAGCTGGGAGTTGTAAAGGCCACAACAATAGAAGAGATATAGACAAAGATCTCCCATATTCGGTTTTTATCAAGATTACAACAATCTGCACCTTGCAGTGCAAAACAATCCCTGAACAATGATGATGAATTGTTTAACGTAATCCACGGGCGAGCGGTCAACACGGGCGAACGGTCAACTCCTACTATACCTATTTTTTAAAACGAAGATCTACCAACTAAATCGCATCAATCTATTTAAATATAGCGATTTTTACATGCATTGATCCTGTGCCCAATTTCCCTGCATCCACTACACCTTGGTGGAGCCCTCCTTT
>JAFEJD010002288.1:0-15260 GCA_018296065.1 Blastomyces percursus | reverse complement strand
TTTTTGCAGCCTTCAGGATCGATGGAAATGATTTGTTTTTATAGGCTAACATAGCCATTTGAATATTATTTTCTTGCGATATTGGCATTTTATCGAGCAGTGGTGGAATTGACGCGTTGAAGAGGGTTGATCAAAAAACGCGTGAAATTCGCAGCTCGCTTGTGGATTACGCTAATTTATTTTAAAAATCAAATATAGACACAGCAAATATTCTATGTTTAGTAGAGTAGAGGGAACATTGCTACATTACACCTGATGCCAATTAAATTTGAACACTAAATATCTCAAGGTGGCCAGGGCCAAAGGAATTAATTGTTGGTTTCTAGAAGCTTTTTAACGCACATTATGAGAAAATGCCGGCACCATAGTGAACTCCCACCGAGAAGTAGCCATATGACCTTTACCCATGAGCACCACAAGGGAGTAGTTTGCGTCGATTCGCAGATGTACGGTATGTACATGGTAACAACCATAGCAAGATATGAACCAACAGTGGCTGTCTTAATTATCGGATTCCCCTTCCTTCCTCATTGTACTCATTCTCGGCGTTCTGTGCTGAACGGGCAACAATAGAGCCCACTGTATTTGGAAATAATGCTTACTGGCACTCAAATGTTCCGCGCTGCATCCTGATCTTCTTTCACAGAGGCCCGTAGATCGGCAGCATATCGCTCTGTACTCCGTGTTTCTATTGTCTCGAGTATCGCGAACATTCGCGCAAGCATTTCAATCATTTCGAGCGCCTGGCTGCGGATCTCCATGATTCCGTCTCGCCGAGATGTATTGCTGCCACCCTTGATGTGCGAGGCGGTTGATGAAGATCTTCGCGCGCCATGATTGGCATTCGGCATCGCGGTGAATGCTTTAAAACTTCCTCTTGCAGGTGAGAAAAACGACGGGGTTTCTGCTGAGATGCGAATTTCCTGCCGATTGGCGGCGTCTGATATATCACGGTTGAAGAATATACATATAGATACCCAGAGCCTAGGAGAACCGAGGAGGCTTTTATACTTCTCTCCGGATCTAGACAGAATGGACGAACGGAAATGGGTCGAAGAAAAACACAAAAGTGAGAGGCAAGGAAAGGAGGGAGAAGAGCAAGCAAACAAAGACGCAGACAAACAAACACACACAAAGAAAGTACCATACCATGGGCCCATGGGTGTAGTCATGATAGACCTTTGGGCCGGAATGTGATAGGCGATGTCAATGGAGCTCGTGGGCCGGAATCAAATAAGCCAAGCAAGCAAAGATCAAACAAAGAGATCCAAAGCAAATGAGGTACAGTCAAGACAGGCAAAGTACTGAAAAAGTCAGAACCAAAATTGATATTGGCATGTTACACAGACAAAGATTCTAATCAATTGATTTCGATTTTAAAATCTTGCGTCCACCGTGTCCGCGAACTCCTTCTCTGCTTGAAACGCATGCGGCCCGCCAGGGTAGTCGGTGAAGGCCGCTCGTCCTTCCACTCTGCATGGAATTTTTTGACCAACTCCTCACAGCCCGGGATCAGATCGCTCTGTGGTTGCCAAGTAGGCCACCAAGCGACACGATACTCTAGGAGTGGCTTGCCCTCCCGCATGCGGATCCGGGAAACCAGTATCCTTTTGACCAGCCACTCCTGTGTCGCGCCGGCATGGACAACGGAGACTTGAGGCCGACCCCTCGGATGTGGAGAGACATCGTCGTGGGGTGTGTCGGCGGAAGTGCCCCCTTCATCCACGGTAAGAAGGGGAAGGGTTTCTGCATGCAGAAGATCAGCGGGAGAACACGGGACGGCAATTGAAGCTGGGAAGCTGACCTGGAACTTCTAGGGGAGTCAACGAGGCTCCACCATCATGCACCATCCTGTCTAGTTGGTCACCATGATCGGTGGGCGCATGACAGGCAGGCAGCTGTGGCGAGGGAGTCTGTCCACCTGCAGACTCGCTCGTGGGTTCACCACCGTGGTCTATCTCCACCGAACCATCTACCACAATGGGGCCATCTGAAATAGGGCCGAGGTTAGCGGATCGAAAAGATGTATCGTGAGCAAGTCAAGAGACAGACCTCTACTCCCGCCCGACCGGCATGTGCGAAGACCGGCTTCAGTGACACTTTCCACAGAAATGTGAAATGTATCACAGAAGTAACAGAGTAAGTCCCAGAGCAGAGGAACCGAAAGAGAAGATGTCGATGGGCAGGAAAAACACAACGTGCGCGAGTGAAATATCCGGCGAGTAGCGCCTGTTGCCCTCGAGAAGGGGAGTGGTGTAATTTTGATCGTTAGATCCACCTGGCCTTCCAAGAAGGTGGGGAAGGGTCGGGGCTGCAGGGAAGGTTTGGAAGGCGATGGCGAAACGGTCCGGCAAGGGAGATCGGCCGATATTTCCTGTGGTGGTGCGGCAGGCTGAGAAGGGGAAGGGGGGAAGGGGATGGGGAGAGTGAGAGCGAGGAGGAAAATTGGGAAGACGGAAGGTGTGTGGGCGTGGGCGAAGAGGGAGGAGGAGCGATCTTATATAGATTTCTGGAACGAAGTCCGGACGAGTCGATGATGTAATTAACAGTTAACTAACTAATAACTAGTTAGTTAGCCAAGCGGCGACGTCGAGGGGCGCCAAACTCGAAGGGGCGACGGCAGGGCCGACGCGGCCAATGGATGCGGCCTAGTTTCGCCCAACCGCTTGGCTAAATTGAGAATCCGCATAAACATTGCTCCGCTCCCGGGTTCGTTTTTCAACAAAGCGCTGCTGGGCCGCAGACGGAGCATCCAGAAGTAGTACACGGGCCTGACCGCAGTCCGCACCTTCACCGGCGCAACAAGAGGACAGCTTTCTGTTTCTCATGAATGCTTCGTATCGTTTCGTCCTACTTCTATTATTTGATGTTTTGAATTCAACATCTAATGTTTGACACACGTTGGCATCGAGTCATCTCATGTTGGAGAGGACTCGTTTTGACCATCCTGGATTTCGCATACATGACCTGAATCCTAAGGCCTTCATTATTCGGTAGCTTAATCCTGTGGGTGTGGCACCATCTCAATGACCTAATTAAATTCTTCCTAGTCCTAATCTTGTTGGTAATTTGCAAATAGGAAGTTAGGTTCCGTGTAGGAGCCATGAGTAGTTCTTCCTCCCGCTCCCAGCGTCCATCGACCCCACCTTCGCTTGCCTCAGAACGCCTGGTCACTGAGTTGCGTCCTGTTATCGCGGCAATAACCGATGTTTGCAATCAGGAGGCGGAGTCTGTTCACAATGTCCTCCGCGCAACTGAAAATCTCTTGCGGTTGCGTCACACTTTTATCGATGATCAGAACACGAGGGGCGCAAAGGATATTTTCCGCCAGCTGCTAGGATTCCCAACTTTACTCCGATTACTACGACGAATAGGGGATATATATGATCCTACTTCTTTGTTGAGGGAGGAGAGGAAAAGCCTCTTAGCCCTAGCGAAAGATGTCAATGGTGTCCTCGCTGAAAGTCTGAAAGACCATCCCGGCAATAAGAGGTATTTCGTCAAAAAGCTAGATTCCGGTGGTGTTGCCCTGTTGGAAAGTAGCCTGTCACCATTATGCAGGAAAGTTAGCCAAAATACTAAAGACGCTACCGGTCCTGACGCTACTGACGTTGAACAGTTTTATGGAGGACTCCTCGCTGCGGCTCTGGGACAAGAGATGTTCTCTGACTTTTTCACTGTGATCAGGAAAAAGATTCTGCCGAACAGTGACTGCTCAAACTCTTCAGTAGTACGAGAAGTTGTTGGTCAAATTCTAGGGCCATCAGAAACAATCGAAAATGGCGAGTTCGTGGGCCCCCTTTTAAAGCTTTGGCTGGCACAGTCATCAGATTTTCCGAGCTCCGTCCAACTTCTGGCCATTCCGGCGTGCTTGATTCATCTAGCAGAGCAGTCTCGACGCAATTTATTAGCGCTCCATTCAACGGGCATGCTGAGCAGCCTTCTCCAAATTGTTACAGATTCAAAAAGGCTCGGGCCAGACCGGGACCTGTATCGCCAACTTGCCAGTATTCTTTGCTCTGAAGGCATAAATAGTTTGGAAGATGCCGCCCAGCTTTATCGAGCGGCTCATGACTCCCCTACTATTTCAAAATTCCTACTAGATGCCATCAAGTCGTCGAAGAATCCCGCGTGCATCCATTTTGACCTCTCAAGGCATGGCTACTCTTCCCTTGAGCTGCCGGCGTTGGGGAAACCATTCCCCCCAACTCATTCCGCTGGATATACCCTTGCCGTGTGGGCACGCTTCGAAAACTTCGATCCGGATGCTCACACCACAATATTTGGAGCTTTTGATCCTAGCCAAGCTTGTTTTGTGCTTGCATATATTGAAAAGGATACTCGTAATTTTATCCTCCAGACGTCAATGAAAGGTGCTCGCCCGAGTGTTCGTTTCAAGTCAGTGGTTTTTGCTCCTGGAAAATGGTACCATATATGCATTGTCCATAAAAGACCCCGACCTATGTCATCATCAAGGGCAACATTATTTGTCAACGGAGAGTTCGTAGAGCAGTTAAAACCTGAGTACCCATTTATTCCAGCTGTTTCTTCCCCTAATCGCCTGCCCCGAGTCCAGGCCTTCTTAGGTACTCCGGAGGGCTTAGCAACCAGACTTGGGAAAGGTGTATCAGCATCCCGATGGTCCTTGGCATCTGCCGTTTTATTCGACGAGGCATTTACGGACGATATTATAGCCGTTTTCTACCATTTGGGCCCACGATACCATGGGAATTTCCAAGATTGTTTAGGCTCATTCCAAACCTACAAGGCATCCGCTCAGTTGAATCTACGCAACGAGAGTCTCCATCCTGGTAAAGAAGACCAGTCGGATATTGTTGCCGTTATTCGTCAGAAAGCCAGTACCCTGATCGCGGAAAGCTCTGTCCTACTGAATATATCACCAATGACAATTCTCGATGATGACGATAGCAATAACATTGACGAATCCCAGCTGCTGAAGTCGTTGTCAAAGCAGGCCGCTAGAAACTTGAATCATCTCACCAGAGCTGGTGGAAATGCTGTCGCCATCAACGGTGCCATTCCTGCAATAAATGATGCTTTGACACAAGCACGTGGTGTTGCTACTCTAACTGGAGATCCCGTTGTGACTGTACCACAGTCATTAGACGATGCCAGCTGGAGAATTGGTGGTTGTGCGGCACCACATCTCAGCTTGATCGAAGCAGCGACCACGCCTGAAAGCGTTTGTATTGCTGTGGAGTCTTTGTTCGAAGCCGTTCAGGATAACTGGAGAAATAGTGAGGCGATGGAGCGTGAGAATGCCTACAGTGTACTTGCCATTCTCCTTCGTGAGAAGCTTGGCCTTTCATCCCACATTCAGAATGCCATTTCGAAGCCTACCGCTCTGTTTTCGACTGCGGAACACCGCACCGGGTTAGCCATGGAGATTCTGCTCTTAATTTTAAAATTTGTTGGCTATGACTTCAAGGACCCGAAAGAGTCTATAATTACTAACCCACTAGCGTATCGAGTCCTTCTCGTTGACTTGGACATCTGGAGGCTTGGAGATCTGCCTTTGCTTGAGATATACTACTCTCAATTTGTCACATTCTGTTCTGAGTGCCATCATCACCGATTCAATACCAAGCGTCTTTCAAGAATGCGTACGATACTCCATCATTTCGTTGCGGATTTACGTATCTAAAACACTGATATTTATTCTTCTAGGTGTCGTTAAGAAGCTTCTGGATGCTATTAAAGGGGAAATCTTCACGGCGGAATCTATCAAGCTTTTTGTTTTTTCACTTAGTTCCCTAGTAAAATCATGCATGTCGGCGGAAATTCTTCGGTGCCTAGCATTGTTCATCACCTACTCCATTCACAGTGCGAAGCGACAGACAAACTTCCAGAAGAACAAATGCGCTCGCTTCGATGCTCGGTTTAAACAGCCTAGGTTGACGCATTCTATACAATCAGAAAAAACTTACCTCTCAAAAGCTCAAGTAGGGATCGAAGTCTTGAAATCGTATACCAACATCGTTTGTAAAGAGAATGGTACGACGAATATTGCGAAATTTGCGAGAACTGTGACCAACAAGGTTAGTCTTTCGTTGACATGTAATGCAAAATTGCCAGCCCTTTACTGACATTACACTTTCGTTAGTGGCTGTTATACTTAATCTTAGAGGACAATCCTGAAATCGTTGTGCTGGCAACTACTATTCTTGCTAGATTACTAGTAACTCATGGCAGTAGTTATACGAGGAAGTTTGCAGACAAATCGGGAGGATTTGTCATTATGCGACGGCGCCTGAGACGCTGGTGGCATATTCCTGCCCTGTGGCCGATTTGTTTCGCTATTTTGTTCGGAAAAGATGTTGCGCAATTAGACCTCGACCGACCTTTCGACCACTTCGGATTTTTAGATTTATTCAATTCTAGTGGGGAGTTGAAGGTTCTCTTTCCTGAGATTCTTCCCGTCATTACAGGAATGCTCGAAGCCGGTCTCAAGGCGACAGCCTTGAAGAGCAGCGAATATTCCGTTCTCAAAGATACCCAAGAGCTTGGTAGAAGCCGAGTAAATCGACGCTCCATGTCAAGCGCAACACTGCCAGGTTGGTTCTCCAAGCCTTCTTTGTTAACTTCCTGTCCCGATTACATTCCTTTATACAACTATTCGATCTAACTGGGCTTTTGCTTTTAGATGTTATCGCGATAAATGCGTCTTCTGAGTCAAATATTGAATTGCTAAACACAGTCGTTGGCTTCCTCGCGGATATCCATGTCAAGTCTCAACACCTTCGTGACTTTGCTGTGACGTCCACCTATGTGCAAGAGCTTCTTTTCCTTCTGTTCCCTGTCGTAGTTGGCTCAGATGCAGTTAGCGCCGACGTGGAGCTGAATTCCCAGTCTTTCGGGCTAACGTTTGGATCGCGCGATATGGTTATTCGCCCGCTTTCGAATGCTCGCCCAGTTCTACGCACTACAACCGTGGATAATTCAGAACCCAATGATGGTGCAGCTGGTCTAAAGCGGCGTTCCTCTTTCGTTCTCGTGTCCTCTGATAAGTCTCAGCACTCTCCGTCCCTGGCTCGACTCCGCCAGGCTGTTGCTCCGAAATCAGAAAGCGTGAATCCGCCTCCCGCTCATTCCATTGTACAAGGGGTTTTGGAAGTCGTTGCGGCGGTTATCATTGACCAAGTGCTCACAAGAAAGGACTTCTCCGAATTGGCCCTCCACTTGGCGACCCCTCCCGGGTTCATCGAACATCAGACATATTTCGAATCCTGGGTCCTTCGGAATGTACTCTCTGAACTCAAAAACACCATCTTGTTAAATCGAAAGCTTCTCTGGGAACCTCGTGTCCTGACCAACGTTTCTAAGTTGTTAACGCAGCTCGTGGAAACTCTTTATGAGGGCTGGTTTATAGAGGGCGCAACTTCTATATTAGAGTTTGCAGGGTCAATCCTCGAATATTTGCAGCAGCCCGAGGTTGCGAGCATGAAGAGTATTCGGCTATGTAGCCAGGCAATCTCTTCTATCCGTTCGGTGGTGTCGCGCACCATGTTGCTTCGGCTCTCTGAGGCAGAAGACTCTGACGTACTCGACTTTCTCAAGAATCTAACATATTGGCAAACAATAATTCTGTCCACCGAAGATCCCCAAGCAGAATATATGCCTTTGATATGCTACCTGCTCTATTCTAAATTGGTTACAGACGATGAAGATGTTCGGTTGGCTGCAGCGAACTTGTGGCGGTTGCTTTTGGTACAGAAACCGTCTGAAATGTCAGCACTCCTGAACTACGCGAGTTCCTCACTTCACAAACGTTTGACTTCTGGTTTCCAAAAGCTTGTTGGTCTAGATGACGCTAGTTTCCTTCGCTGGGTTGATGACCAACGAGATGATCTTGATTCGTTTTTCTTCGGCGCTCTGTCCAAAAACTGGGAAAACTTTGTCCGTGACGAAAACAACAAAACAGAAGAGCGTGCTCGAGTGAGACTTTCCAAGCGAAAGCATAAATTAAAGCAGTGGGATCAAGTCGATACAGCCCAGGAGGGTGTAATCCGGAAACATGAAACCACTTTTGACCACTGGACATCTAACATCTTCACCTCTGAACACCTTAAGCATCAACGATCGTTACAAGATCAGCAGGACAATTTATCCTTTTTATCTTCAGCTTTCGCCAAGATGTACCGCGATTTGAGGCGAGACAACGGGATTCTGGTGGGAGCCAGTGACACCAAATGGCGTCTTGACCAAACTGAAGGCAGGGATAGGATGAGACTACGAATAACTCCGGACGACACAACCGGAGCGCAGAACTACCAGCCAAAGCGCAGAACGTCGCACGAGGCTCCTAATATTAAACTCGACACACGAGTTCGTGCCATTGGAAAGGACCTTCTAGGGGTTACACCCACTACAATAGCTGCTGAGCCCTCCGAATCTGAAAATCAAGTTGAACCTCCAGCTGAGGTACAGAACAGCGATCCTGATGATAGATCTGACCTTGAAGAAAGCTTTGAAATGATTGAAGACCCGCAGGTTGACTATGAAGACAAGAATAGGAAGGTCATGAGAAGTCTTCATCGGGGAGATCAAGTTCAGCACGTTTGTAACGTCTCTAGAATTGTGGGGCTAGAAGCGTGTGAGGGGCTTTTGATACTTGGGAAAGATTCTGTCTATATCCTGGATAACTTTTTCCAACGGGCCGATGGCGAAGTCGTCAATGTTTGGCAAGCGTCTCCTGAAGAACGAGATCCCTATGTCCGCATGATTTCTGGCCGCGAATCCGATGATCGACGAGTAAATAACGGAGAACATGGAACAAGGAGCTGGAAATGGTCCCAGGTAATTAGTGTATCAAAGCGGCGATTTTTATTCCGCGATGTTGCACTGGAAATATTTTTTGCAGACGGTCGAAGTTATTTGCTCACAATGGTCTCTCGCACGCTTCGCGATGAGTTATCCTCACTTCTCTCGTCTCGCGCCCCTCAAATAACCGGATCCGGAAACGCATCGCAATGCGAAGAAATGTGGAGATTCGAAGCCCTGCGCAATCAGGAGGAAAACCCTCAGTTCTTCAGGGCGAAGATTGCTAACGTGTTTAACCAAAATCCTACCAACCCAGCTACTCGAAAATGGATCAAGGGTGAAATGTCGAATTTTCATTACCTGATGTTTGTTAATACCATGGCCGGACGGACGTTCAATGACCTGACACAATACCCAGTATTCCCATGGGTGCTTGCCGATTATACAAGCGATGAGCTTGATCTGGCAAACCCTAAGACTTTCCGTGATTTGTCAAAGCCAATGGGATGCCAAACTCCAGATCGGGAAGCAGAATACAGGAGCCGATATCAATCCTTTGCCGAGATGGGTGACCATAATGCACCGCCGTTTCATTACGGGACGCACTATTCTTCAGCTATGATCGTGACCTCGTACCTCATCCGCCTTCAGCCATTTGTAAAGTCATACCTTCTGTTGCAAGGAGGAACATTTGACCATGCTGATCGGTTATTTTATTCAATCCCTAAGGCATGGGAATCCGCGTCTAAAACGACTATGACCGATGTGAGGGAACTGATCCCGGAATTTTTCTATCTGCCCGAATTCCTGGTAAATACGAACAAATATGACTTTGGGCTAAGACAAAACGTGTCTCAATCGATAGATAATGTCGAGTTGCCTCCTTGGGCTAAAGGGGATCCGAAAATATTTATTGCCAAACATCGGGAGGCCCTCGAAAGCCCATACGTCTCGAAAAACCTCCATCAATGGATTGATCTAGTGTTCGGCAATAAGCAGAAAGGCGAAGCCGCTTTGGAGGCAGTGAATGTGTTTCACCATCTATCCTATCAAGGCGCTAAAGATTTGGACACAATCGACGATCCCGTCGAGCGCTTGGCCACTATAGGCATCATCCATAATTTTGGGCAGACTCCACATCAGGCATTCCAAAAACCCCACCCACAGAGAGAAGAGGTAGCCCAAAAGCAGAAACGGCTGGATACGGCAGCAGAGTCGCTAACTCGCTTACCTTTCACATTGCTCGGTAAGCCCATACAGCGTTTAAAACAATGTTAAGATGCGACTAACAAACTTTTTAGATAGCCAAGAGCGAGTCTCATCGCTGTTATTCTCATGGAAACAAGATCGACTACTTTGTTCGGCTGCGTTCAGACTCAACATTCCACCTAATTATGACAAGTACATTGAGTGGGGTTTCTCTGATGGCAGTGTTAGATTTTATGGCGCTGATAGTAGGAAGGTATGTAGACGTGTTTGGAAATGTGGTCCCGTTGGTGCATTGTTGGGTGCTAATTTAGCTATTGGTTTCAAGTTGATCGGCCATTTTGAGCACCTTCATATAGGGCAACTCTCTGGTGCCTTATTTGCAGATTCCCAGACACTAGTCACCTCCGGGACGGATTGTACAGTCTCGGTATGGTCGTTTACATCGACATCCAAGTCGGCAGATCTTCATCCGAAAGCTACACTATTTGGACACCGGTCGTTGGTCACGACTCTTGCGGTTTCGAGATCTTTCAGCACAGTCCTGTCCGCCTCCAAGGATGGAAAAATAATGTTATGGGATCTAAATCGTCTGGAATTTGTGCGGTCGTTACCGAACCAAGGACCTATCGATGTAAGTTTTCTGTACATTCTACCCAAATCTACGCATTCCTCTTTTCTTTTTTCTTTTTTTTTTTTTTTTTTTTTTTTTTGAATAATCTAATCATGCGGGCGCGAGATAGTGCGCACGCATCAACGATGCCACCGGGAATATACTCGTCTGCCGTGGAAATCGTATCAGCCTCTTTACACTAAACGGGGCACTGATACTCGATCAAGCGGTGTGCGAACAGGCCGATGATTGCATATTGTCCTGCGCTTTCTATGAAGGGGTCAGTAACGAATGGCTAGCACGGGAACTATTATTTACAGGTCACAAGCGCGGAGTTGTCAATGTAAGTCTATTTTTTTATTTTTTTCGTTTATTTTGCTTTTTGTGTGTGTTGTGTGATATCTGTAAAAGGCTAACCACCCTGTATAGATCTGGAGTAAAACGATCCGGAATGGCCGATTCGAGCTCGATCTAATCCACCAGTTACACCATATGGACACCGCCCGCGGAGACGGGGCAAGCAACGTTTCTGCAGGAATTAGCTGTATTTTACCGTTGGCGCAGTCTGTTTATACTGGTGACGAGGCTGGGCGAGTTGTAAGCTTCCCCCCTTTATCTTTCTTCATTCACCAGTTTTTTGGTTCCGTTCTATATATTTGGTTCGGGGGGGCAATTTACTAATTTGTCGTTTTCTCTTGCTTTCTTCAAAATAGTATGAATGGGACTATGTGCAACGCCAGTAACCATGGATGTTTATATCTATATCGATTTGGCCCAGGAACCACTAGATGGACCTACCGGCCCTTGACATGTGGATCGAGCAGGATTATGATTTTATGACGGGCACGTTCTTCTTTTTCTTATATGTATACAACAGTTCGATCAAAGAAGTGATGTTATATTATGCCACGACACGCCATGCCATGTTTATGTATGCTTGATTTGTCCGTCTTTCACGTTTCTTTTCATTGTTATCGTTCTGCTTTTTGGCTTTTGTTGCTCTTTCGAGCTGTTGCGTGTCGGATAGAAGAATATTTGTAGATAAAAGAGAACCCTCGTTGGCAGGCCACGAATGGAGCACTGTACACATCTCTGGGTTAATTATACGGCTCCGGTTGCGGGAAGGTATAAAACACTAAACAACAGCAGGGTTGTTGTTCCTCCCTGCGCTCCACCGCGCTCCACCGTATCTATGTAGTGTAGAAAATGACGAGCGCCGAGCGTGTTTTGTTGGCATGCTCTCGAAACCGGCTTTTGCACTTTGGTATTATCTGTACCGCTATATCAAGATCTGAGTTGCAATGGAACGGGGACCCATTTTTCTTTCTGTTCAATGATGTAACGAGACTAGGGCCAACCTCAAGGGAAGGGAAAATGGATGGGAACCACCACCACCTGCGACATGAACTATATATTCTCAGCACCAGAAGCAGCTGCGTCTTGGATGCATTCGGTGCTTGTCAATGTCATGATTTGTCATCGTATATAGTTGGCTCTATCTGATGATACTCAGGGCTGAAGATTGTCTGGTTTTTTTCCCTTTTCTTTTCTTGCGTTTTTGGCTTTATTTTGCTTTCAAGGTCTCTTTATGTGAACATTGAAGCTACAATACGGTGTGCTCGGAGCACAGTAGACCGGGATGGCGCCCTAAGAGCCGAAAGCAGTATGATCGTAGATGGAGCCAGGCTTGTCACCGGCATGTACTGTACATGTACAGTTCGTAGGCTGTAGGTGGTGGACTGATACAAGCGAAACTCTCAGTCAACTTGTACAGTACATACATAGAAACGCGTTGCAGAATATGTGCTGTAACTGAAGGTTGTCTGACATATAGTTAGTTAGCTAAGCCAGTTGGTTAGTTAACTAGTCAACGCTGAGATAAGTTTTCAGTGGCCACACCCCTTCTGTTCCTCAGTGCATAAGTGCATAGCAGGCGTGTATCTGATACCTAGTCTCCCCGCCAAGCACCCCAGCAGCCACAGGTCGCAGGTACCCCTCCATTATTGTTGCCCCACCATCTTCCGGTTAAAGGGCCAAAAACGTGGGAGCCAAATCCCGCCATCCATCTTTCCATCCATCCATCCATCCATTTGTATTTATTATTATATCTTTTTTCTCCTTTCTTCATATCTTCTCTCTTCTTTGCTTCTCCTTATATATAATTACATAACCATCTCACATACAATCTCCTCTGTCTTGCGTCTTTTAACTGGCTTGGAGGATCAACTAGAGTATTCTCAACGACGCAACCTCGCCGCTTTCATAGATACTACCACTACCACTACCACTACGCACACCCTTTCATCCATCATGTCGTCCGCTCTCGATCAATTAAAAGCCACTGGCACGGTAAGTGGTCCCTTGCCACTCTGTTTTGTCATAGGAGAAATGGATGGGAGGAGGAGAGGAATTTGAAAACTGATTCTGTTCTCTACACATTGCCCGGTTTAGACCGTTGTCTGCGATTCTGGTATGTCTTATCCCCGCTCGAATATCAATTCCTCGCAACCCTCCCTCACCGCCCTCGAGCTTTTAAAGCTATGAAATTTGTGGCTAACTTAGAACTCTCTTAATTTTTTAGGCGACTTTGCAAGTAAGTCTTACCAATCGACGTCTCTTTTCCGACTTCTACGTTAGCACTATAAGGACTGTAAGGACTGTTCTCTGACAAACTCGCAACAGCCATCGACAAATATAAGCCACAAGATGCCACTACCAACCCTTCATTGATCCTCGCCGCTTCGAAAAAACCAGAATATGCCAAGCTGGTCGACTCGGCAGTCGCCTACGGAAAGGAAAATGTACGCAACCAACCTAATAGGCCTAGCTCTGATGTTGTCTTTTCTCAGCGTGTATACCTGAAGCTTCTCAAAAACTGACATAGATGGCAAAAACTATAGGGCAAGACACTCGACGAGAAGGTCGATGCTACTCTTGATCGTCTTTTGGTCGAGTTTGGCAAAGAGATCCTGCAGATCATCCCCGGCAAGGTTTCAACTGAAGTCGATGCCCGCTTCTCCTTCGATACGAAGGCCTCCGTCAACAAGGCTCTTAACATCATCGAGGTATGTTTCTATGCCAATCCGTTGATTTACCAGATGGAAGCTAGATCGCGAAAGAGAAAAACTAACTCAACCGCCCTTTTGCAATAGCTTTACAAATCCGTTGGCATCCCCAAGGAGCGCGTCTTGATCAAAATCGCTTCGACATGGGAGGGCATCCAGGCTGCTCACATTCTTCAGTCACAGCACGGCATCAACTGCAACCTGACATTGATGTTCTCGCTCGTCCAGGCCATTGCTGCCGCTGAAGCTGGCGCATACCTCATCTCCCCTTTCGTCGGCCGCATCCTCGACTGGTTCAAAGCAGCCATGAAGAAGGACTTCACCCCTGAGGAAGACCCTGGCGTTAAGAGCGTACAGAACATCTTCAACTACTACAAGAAGCACGGCTACAAGACCATCGTCATGGGCGCCTCGTTCAGGAATACCGGTGAAATCACTGAATTGGCCGGATGCGACTACCTGACCATCTCGGTAAGTTTCATATACATCTCCCCCTCCATTTCTTTATTTTTATTTTTCCCCCCTTTTTGCCCCTTAAGAGTAAGCTGGGATTAAACTAACTCAGTTCCTCAACTTAGCCTAATCTCCTCGAAGAACTCTACAACTCCACCGCTGCTGTCCCCAAGAAGCTAGACGCCGCCAGCGCCGCTACTCTCAATATCCCCAAGCGCGCTTACCTGAACGACGAGGCGCTCTTCCGCTTCGACTTCAACGAGGACCAAATGGCCGTCGAGAAGCTGCGGGAGGGTATCTCTAAGTTTGCTGCTGACGCAGTTACCCTCAAGAACATCCTCAGAGAGAAGATTGGCTCATAGATCCGAGTTTACGACTCCCTCCTACTTTTCTTTCTCTCTCTCTCTCCTCCTTGCTTTTTTCATATATCGAGGCAAAATTGATACCTGCAAAAATGACAAAAAGAAAAGGAAAAAACGACTTTCCTCCATGTATGAACTCTTTTAGGTTTTTCTTTTTTCTTTTTCTTTTTTTCTTTTTCGTTATTTTTTATATTATACATGCATGAAATGAGAATGGCATATCTTACTGCGGGCTCGACTTCTAAAAAACTTTTTCTTCTTTTTCTGCATCTAAATAATATGAAGTAGAGATATCCCCTCGTGCCCTCTCTGTGGGTAGGGGATTCCCCTTCAAAACTCTACCCCGGAACATGGGCATGTAGTGTAGCAGAATAAAAACTCCCCCATCAGTAGAGATAATATATGAGGGGAAATTGGACAGGCTTACAGGGACATCTTTACGCATTAGACACGCCATTTTACATGAATACTCCCTTTCCTTCCGCATCGAACGGATACACGATACATGTAGTTAGCTTAAATCAAACCGACATTCCTTTCAATCAACCTTTCCTCGCAATTCCTCCTATCTGGATACCAGAAATCTTTTCTTTCTGTGTTTCTTTCCTCTTTTCGTGAGGGCGCGGGGAAGATCGGAATGGGACATTAAAGTTGGAGGATATGGGATGTGGAGGGAGAGGAACTGGGGAGAGGGGGAAAGGAAAAGGGGGACCAGGGGGATGGATATAGAGTGTTGACATATAGGGGTACATGTAATACTAGTTATCCAGGCCTCGCGTT
>JAFEJD010002277.1:0-12363 GCA_018296065.1 Blastomyces percursus | reverse complement strand
GGCAGCGTCAGATGTGGAGAAGAGACAGCATGTGGTGTTCCTACAATCATAACCCCCAGGAAGGGGGATAATCTATTACAGAAAGGCTTCGGCCGATTAGAATACTGGCAGTTTCTACCGTCAGGTGGTAGATTAGCTACCGCGCTGGCGCGCATGATACTCCTAGGGAGGTTTTGTGGTCGGGGCGGTCTGATTAGTCAGTCGCTTACGGCCTCCAGGCGTTAAAGAATTCATCATCATCATGATGAAGGAATACATTTACTATTGCATTATTGCATTATTTATTATTACATGACTGCGCGAGTGTTTACCAGACACCGACAGCGCCACTATAGCAATGACAAGGCAATAATGTGGATCAAAATGGAACGGAATGGGTGTACGCTTTATTTTCTCCAGGGAACTAACTCTCCAGACCTATCATTGAACACCTCGATACAAATACTCTTGATTTAAGCAACCCCAGGGATCATATGTGAGATGTCAAGGCCCTATTTATTTGTAGTGTAATAAGTGCGCTACGTAGTCACTCTCCACGTGAATGAACATCGAACATGCGATTGCAGATCAGGCCCTATCATCTTCTCCCCCCACGGCAAGGCTCAACAACCCCCAAGCATCCCGGGCCCAAAAAGGTCGGTTGGTGGCTGCTGCATCTTCCCGCAGAATCCCGTCGACCGAGAAAGAAGGCTGCCACTTCATCCTTTGCTGCCCAGCGCTGTCGTGTCTTGCATGAGCTGCCGTATTTTTGGGCTTTCATTGTTCGTCTTATATCTAGATCTAGCTGCTGATATTTTTCCTCCATTGAAATTCATTCAGGCCATAGATGTTATTTATATAACATATACATAGATAGATATTATTACATTGACTTACATTAGCTGTTTAATTGTTAGCCGGCTTCTTTGAGTATTATATTTTATTCATATTAGTTTCTGTCTGCCTGGGTTCAGCCTGTGTCCGGCTGAAACTCGCCCAACCGCCGCCGCTGCCTGTCTGACAGTCTCTCTGTCGCCCCAAGTCCGAGACCAACGCCAACACCAACGCCAACTGCCAGCGATCTTCTTCCCCAAGCCTTTTTTGGGTCTCCGCCGTCCCCTACTTCTTCTTTCTTTCAACATCGTCCTGTGCAAACCCTCGACGATTCCCACCGGCTTCTTCACCACCAAGAACGGCTTACTTTCTTCGCGTTCAAGCATTGCCGCATACACCTTCGTCCGCTTATTCTGCTGCTGCTTCTTCTGCTCCTTCCTCGTGTCTATATAGCCTCATCCTCTTGTCTCCCTCCGCTCCCTGTCATCATCACATCACCAGTCCCAGCCAAAGTGGATCCCTGACTCACTCAAATCACTGGGCCCTTAGAGAGATTCCAGTCATTATTTTGTCGAAACCCTCGTCTAAATAGCACACCCGCGAGTAGCTACCCCGGGCCTCCGTTTCGTGTTGACCGTCCAGCGTTGCCGCCGCTTTGTCCGTTGGCTACTGAGGCGAAGAAAGCCTGGTATGTAACTATCTATCCTACTGTAGCCACCCTTTGACACACGTCCTATATATAGTTCCCGCTCATTCCTCCCTGTTCCCTCCTCCTCTTGACTCTTCTGGATGTTCCAACCCCCATGCGTTCTTCCCAGCGTTGTTCCCTCTCTTGCACCTCTCCCCAGTTCGTATGACTTTCTTCTATGCCTTGATGACTGATACTGTGGGGCTTCCCCATTCCAACCAGAGTAAACCAATCAGTCTTTCGCCCTGGCCCTTCCTCGGCGGCTTGGTGTGCTATTTAGCAAAAGCTAGCGTGTCTGCCTTGGAACGAGGTTCTCGGCCCTTCCGCCTTTTCCCTTTTTCGATAAGCCCCAACGGGCAAACTACAAAGCCATCGCGGTCACCCCCTCGCGACGACAACCTGCTCGAAAGCACGGAAAATAAAAAAGATCTCACCTACCGCCTCAAAACAAACTTCTGTAAATAAACCTAGTGCTCCCTCTTACATTTCACCATGACCTCGAACCGTGCCCGCCGTATCGCCAAGGAGCTTGCAGATATCCATGCAGACCGACACTCACACATCTTTGCTGATCCGGTTGGGGGCGGGGATGACTTGACACATTTGAGAGGTTCTTTCCGAGGCCCTCCTGGAACTCCCTACGAAGACGGAACGTACTACATTGATATCAAGATACCCTCCGAATACCCTTTCCGCCCGCCTGTGATGAAGTTTATCACCAAGGTCTGGCATCCGAATGTCAGTAGTCAAACTGTAAGTTAGACGCACGCAAGCCCACCGGAAGCATATCACACTCTCCGTGGAAATAGTAAAGATTTTGCTAACGGATAATGCCGTTTATCTTCGTATATCATAGGGAGCCATCTGCCTCGACACCCTCTCCACTGCCTGGTCTCCTGTCCTCACTATCAAATCCGCCCTGCTCTCCCTCCAGTCTCTCCTCAGCACACCCGAACCCAAAGATCCTCAAGATGCAGAGGTAGCCAACATGCTCATGCGGAACCCCAAGGAGTTCGAGCGGGTTGCGCGCCAGTGGGCCGTGCAGCACGCCGGAGCACCCAAACGGCACCTAGGAGAAAGCAGCGGAGGCGCCACGGATGAGTCTATCCGTATGCAGCAACTGCAGTCGAAAGAGCAGGAGGAAAAGGAGCAATTGGCTGCGTATGGATATCCCCCCCTTCTGCTGTCCTCATTCTTTTCTCTTTCCTTCAAGATGTTGCGTATTTGGTTTTTTCTCCTCTCAGAAGCTGCATGTATTTAAACAACTCTCTAACCAGTGTGTTAACTACAGTTATGACGGCTACAACAAAGACCTCGTCGATCGATTCTGCCATATGGGATTCGATGTGTCCCGGGTAGTGTCCGCATTCAAGTATGTTGGCATTGACCGGATGGGCGGCGAGGATTACGAATTGGAGGAAGCATATATGGGTGACGTTACGGCTCGTCTTCTTGGAGAGCCATAATGGTTTATTATTATTATTATTAATTCCCACCCCCTTTTTTTTTTTCGTTCCTTGCATGATGCATTTGACGAATTCATATATGGAGAAAGCCGTATGATTGGGGGAGCTGCATTCTACACAGCGTCGTATTCCTATGTTTATTTCGTCTTTTCGTTTTCACCTTTCTTGACTTCTAGTCTCGAGAGAGCTCTCCGTTCTACGCATGTTTTAACCCGCTGTTATTGACCGTGTCTTTTATCTTTTCATTTTTTATTCCTCTCTGCTATTGTTACCATTTTGTTCATCCCTCTCTGCCAAATCAGATCCGAAATATGACGCGAACTTGGAGCAGATTGATGGAGGAGGGGGAAAAGGGAAGCGTACGGTGTCTGGCGAATGATCTGTGTTCTTTTTCTACTTTTGCCGTTTCAATCTATTTTCTCTCTCTTTCGTCCATGGGTTTTTGTTTGTTTGTTTGTTTGGAGCAAGGAAACAGAAAGAATTGAGCATCTCACATTACACGCGAAATCTCTATTATTACTCTTATTTTGACTTTGTGTTTTTGATTTGATGATTGATAGATATATTTACTGATTGGTTTGAGAATTTTTTGAATGGTATGAGTTATTTTTTTTATTATTATATTTATTATATTTATTTTGGCTATGACTATTGCTATCTATATAATTATATCTTCAATAAAACTACGTACGCGAGCATTGGATACGTCTTTTATGTCTGCGTTGTGAGTGTAAAGCTGCTCATGTAACTACTCCAGGGCAGGGCAGTGACATCTCCATAGTGCTTTTCTTGGTCTGGGTGGGTCTGGAGCCGGAGAGCTCTCTTTCTTTCTGTCCCAGCTCCCGACCGACCTCATCAGTCCCACCACCAAAATTACTCCGATAGCTACACAATCCCATGCTATAACTACCAATCATGCTACCAATAACGTCATGAGCATAACACAAACCCGCACTAAACGCCACACACCTCTACCTCTCCCGTAGAGAAAAGAATAAAAATAAAACCCCCCGAACATTTACCGCAATAACCATGCTCGAAGACGACATCTACCGAGCCTCATCACAGTACCGCCTCTGGTCCTTCACCGAAGAATCCCTCCGCACGATACGGGCCAACACCAATGCTGTTGCCAGTGAGCGAGTCAGGGCCGCGCTACGGCGGGCTACAGGGGACGCGCGATCGCAGCAGCCAACAGCAGCCGCAGCAATAGCAACAGGCCCAGGGTCTGGGAGCGGCACGCCAAACGCGACGGGCGATGCGGACGATGGCAAAACGGCGGAGACGGAGGTGGGTAATGGTGAGCAGGTGGCAGAGAAGCAGAAGGAGAAGGAGATTGAGTGCCTGACGGCAGAGGAGGAACTGGAGCTGGTGAGATATTATTGTGAGAAGACGATGGAGTTGGGAGATGAGTATAAGCCGCCGCTGCCGACGGTGGTTAGGGTATGTTATGTTTTTCCATGATATAGTATTAGCTCTCTCTATTTATTTTTTTAATTTTTAATTTAATTTAATTTTTTTATTCTTTTTGGCCATGGATTAATTGCTAATGAGCTGGTGCTTTTATCAATATCCGTGCCGCATGTAGGCCACAGCAATCCAATACCTCCGCCGCTTCTACCTGACCAACTCCCCCATGACCTACCACCCCAAATCCATCATGCCCTGCGCGCTCTTCCTCGCCACAAAGACAGAAAACTACTACATGTCCCTGCGCGCTTTTGCAGAGCACATCCCAAACTCCACGCCGGAGGATATCATCGCGCCCGAATTCCTCCTTACACAGGGCCTCCGCTTTACCTTTGACGTCCGCCACCCTTTCCGCGGCTTGGAAGGTGGGATCATGGAATTAAACGCCATTGCGCGCGGGGAGGGCGCGCCAGGACCGCACCACCCAGAGCAAACTGCAGCTGGTCTGCAAAATGCTATCCAGTCGCTTCTGCCAGCACCGCCGCCTCCGTCCGCAACGGCGGACGCGAAACCTAGTAGTTCCATAACCTCCCGCATTGCCAAGGCACATCACAACACGCGAGAAATCCTCCGTTCCGCCGCACAACTGACAGATGTATATTTCCTCTACACGCCCTCTCAAATATGGCTCTCCGCCCTCCTCCTAGCCGATAAACCACTAGCGGAATTCTACATCGACTCAAAGCTCATCCCACTATCACCACAATCCACCACCACCTCCTCCTCTGCAACTACATCAAGCCCCCCACAACCACCCTCACACCTCTTCACAGCCCTCCGCACCAAACTCTCCCTCATCCTCACCGCCTGCACCACAACTCTCTCCACCTACCAAACAACCCACACCCTCACAACCGCCCCCGCCACGATGAAAAACCTCAAACGCATTGGCCGGAAACTCTACCACTGCCAGAACCCAGAGAAGATAGACCTGCGTAGTCTAAACCGCGCCACGAAGCGCGAGGGCTCCTCTGCCGCTACGACGGGGACAGCGACGCCGGCTACGGCTGGTGAAGTTGGTGGTAGTGCTGGTGGTGAGGAAGAGGCGGAACTACAGCGGGCGGTGAAGAAGCGGAAGTTGGAGAGGGAGAGGTTTGAGAGGGAGGGGCAGAGACTTTTTGGGGGGGATTTGATAGAGGAGAGGAGGAAGAAGGGTGGGGTGGTGGATTGATGGGGGTGCAGTAGTAGGTACATGTATGTACATGCACATTGGATATTCTGTAGTACAGTTACTCTGTGATGGCTGCGGAGAGGTGTGTGCTTTTTTTTGGGGCAAAACCGAATGAACTCTACTACGCCTACATTCCCGTCATCCACCCATATCTATGGAATAATCAGAATAAATATACCGTTGTGAGCTGTAGCTCTGATTTCCTATTATGCTTCACGCACAACAAAAAGGGCTTCATCGCCACCGTGCCCTATCTAGATAGAAGAAAGGAGGAATTGAATGAAATGTACTGTATATCTTAGAATATATATAGTTATATATATATTGTAATATATCCATATCATGGAACTACCTACTCCTAGTTAACATCCATTGAATTTGCCTATGCAAAGTCCTGGCCAGTATTTTTTTTCTTTTTCTTCCCCCTCCCCTTTTCGGTAAACCTGTCATAAATTCGTTCCCTCCTCGCTAGGACTATATATAATCGCGCAAGGCTTTCCTCACCTTAATCACCTAAAGTTGGCAAAAACAGTGGGACTAGGGTGGGGAAGGAGGCGCGCACTGTGGGTGAGAAAGGTTGTTGACATGGGCAAAAGTACAACTCTACTGTAAAATGTACTCTCTCCTAGAATCGTTTCTTTTGCTTTTTTTTTTTTTTCGCGTGGAATATTAGTAGAATGGAACGAAAAGATGACGAAAAAAAAGAACCATGGAATTTCTTTTGAATCCAATGTACTAAAATTGTCACTCTTCCGCGTGGCCGTTTTGGCACAATGTCCCATAATTCAACAACAGGGCTCAATATTTGTATAAATATAAAGACCGGAGCGAGCAAACCGATAGCGGGATAAGACCCACTGGGTACGAATTAAAATAAGAGGGAAAAAAACAAGCCTCCAACTTAGAATAAACATAAAAATGAAATCTATCTAAACTTGTCCGGCGGACAACATCTTTTTTCGCAAGTGGTCCTTATACTCTCCGATGCTACCGTCCCATCGGCGGACGGTCTTGTGTTCGCAGACCATGATGTCCTTGGCGATTTTGTCGAGGAGTCTGTAGGGACATGTTAGTGGATGGAGGGGAAAGACAGAAAAGGGGAAAGCGGGGAAGGAAGCTTCTAAAATATTTAAGGGGAAAACGGACGAATACGAACCTGAAATCGTGAGAAACAACAATGACACCACCACTGAACGCGTTGATAGCATCAGCCAGACTGTCAATGGTGGGAATATCGAGGCCATTGGTAGGTTCATCGAGAAGCAACATGTTCGGTCCCTCGATGGCTAGCAGCGCGAAGACGATTCTGCTCTTTTGGCCCTCCGAGAGAGTTCCCATGAGTGCGGTTTGTGCATCACCACTCAACCCGTACCGACCCAGCTGTTGGCGCCAGTATTGGTAATCTTGACTCTTCTCCGGGTACTTGTCACGGACGAATTCGAGGGCGGATTTGGTGAGGTCGAGCTGCTCTGCAGAGTGTTGGCTGTACATTCCGAGCTTCAAGTGGGTGTGCCGTGAGACTCTACCGCCGGTGGGGCTGAGTTTGCCCGTCATGATGCGGAGGAGGGTTGATTTGCCAACACCATTTGGCCCGACAAGGGCGGTTCTGGAGTCCATATCTACACCGAAGTCGAGGTTTTCGTACAGGTTGTCTTCTGGCTTTCCGCTGTAGGAGAATGTGACGTCATCAAATGAGAGCACTGGGGGAGGGAGCTTCTCAACGTCTGCGAAACGAAATGTGAAGACCTTATCAGGGACTACAGGTTGGATGAATCCGTCTGCCTCCATTTTGTCAAGGATCTTCTGGCGGGATTTAGCTTGTCGGACAAGGTTGGCATAAGTACCGGCGGAGGCGATGAACTTCTTGATGTGGGCGATTTCTTCTTGTTGCTTGTGGTACGCCTTCATCTGATTGACTTCCTGGTCATGGCGGACCTTGTGGTAAACATCGTAGTTGCCACCGTAGTAGATCAGCTTGCTCTGACGCATGTCAATCATGTTGGTGCAAACTCCGTTCAAGAAGTCCATACTGTGGGAAACGAGAACGAGGGTGCGGTCCCATTTCTTGAGGTATTCTTCCAACCACACGCAAGCTTCGAGGTCCAAATGGGCCGTTGGGTCGTCGAGGAGGAGCAGAGAGGGTTTGACGAAAAGAGCCTTGGCCAGGGCCACACGCATTCTCCATCCACCGGACATATCCTTTGTCTTCTTTTTAATGGTATATTTGTTGAAACCCAGACCAGTTAAAATAAGAGATGCTCTCGTTTGGAAAGTAGAAGGGTCCATGGTTTCCATACGCTAAAAAAATAGATGTTAACATTCACAGTTGGAAATAATAAAATGGGGGGTGGCGATGTTGCAACCACACACCTCGTATAGATCTTCCAGGATAGGGCTCTCCGGACCATCCTTTTCCAAGATCTCCTCTGCCAATTTATCTAATCTCTCCATTTCGTTCTCTGCCTCCTTGACAACCCACTCAAGGGCTCCCAGGTCACTTGGTGGTGCACCCTCATTCAGTAGATAGATGTCGACGTGTTCGGGGATGGGGAACTCTCGTTTATCAATAGCCTTCATCAATGTCGACTTTCCGCAACCGTTCTCACCCAAGAGGCCGTATCGTCGGCCATAGGTGAGCTCGAGGATTGTATCCGTAATAAGTACGCGGCCGTGGAACACGAGGGAGACGGAGTTGATCTTGACGTCGCGGCTGGAGGGAAGAGACGCAAGGACACCAGTGGTTACACGATCCGACAAGCCAAATTTATCCATCTGGGACGTCAATTTCTTGACGTCGGACAACTTGGAGGCGCAGGTTGCAGACTCTTCGGGGACGTATTCTTCCTCCCCGTTGACGGATGAGGCCTGAGAAGCGTTTTTCGAGTTGACTCTGGACGAGAGTCTCGATGTGGCGGACTTCTTCTTGTCATCTTTTCCCTCCGCAGCACGCTTGGCCTGACGAGCAGCCTTCGATGCCGATACCATTTTCGCGATTGCGTCTTTGTGCTTGTTCTTCACGTTGTACTCGAATTAAACTAAAGTATTAATAATTCCTGATTTTCTTTTTAAAAATAAGAAAAATATGAAACGGCGGTCAATATCGTTAGCGAATATGCCTGACTGTACTCGATGCATACGGATCGAAATAATATTAAAAGACAAAGTATACGACAATCTATGTCGATCTTGCGAAGGGATGGAGATAAAAAAAATGAATTAATGCAAAAACACGGGGAGGGGGAGTGCACACATAGCGGGGTCTTGGCCTTATCGATAGAAAAAAGCCCTAATAGTGGGATAAACAGACAAGGCCCCAGAGAAGTCTAATTTTTAACACAAAAACAAAATATAGATGACTTTTGAGTAAAACAGGAGGAGGCAG
This sequence comes from Blastomyces percursus, assembly GCA_018296065.1. Taxonomy (NCBI): domain Eukaryota; kingdom Fungi; phylum Ascomycota; class Eurotiomycetes; order Onygenales; family Ajellomycetaceae; genus Blastomyces; species Blastomyces percursus. The sequence continues at coordinate 3,373 of JAFEJD010002277.1, read as the reverse complement.
TCTGTTTAATAGCGTGGAAAAGGAGACTGATATATGTATGACCGGTAGGAAACTCGTCAGCAGAAAAAGAAGGGAAAAGGGGAGAGTGTTTGGGCGCAGAGAAGACTTGACGTGAAAGTCGAAGTCGGGAAGTTGATAAAGAAAAAAAGTTTGAAATTTAGAGGAATGACGTGGCTTAGGTAAGACGCCACTGCACGGCTTGGCGTTTTGAGCCGCGGAAATTACACGTGATAGAGACGGTCACGTGGGATTCGAGCTTGGCAGTTGGAGATTTGGGCGGCTCGTGTTGACGTCGGCTGTGTGAACCTGCCTTTGCATTCGCTCGGAAAACGCTGCTGGATGGCGGAAATCGAGAGGTAAAGTGCGACGGCTATGATTGGGGTGACATGTTGAGAAAGGGAGTTGTGGAACATCCAATACGTGCATTACGTGCATTCACAATGCACAGGTGCGGAGGCTATACCTGTGGGGAGTACTTTAAGCACCCTCTGCCCTGCATAAACACGGAGGTGGCGGGAAACTACTCTGGTCTTTATTCAAAGCCAGGTATGAATTCAGATTCATATTCACTGGGAACTGAATTAGCTAATGATTCTGCCGAAGGAATGATAATATGCTTCTAAATTATAATATTTTCACGTTGTCAGGGACCCTAGATAAACCCTACTTATCGCAAGACTTCGAAGATCGTAAATCATCCCATTTATTATTCTATATAGATGTTGCTGACAGAGAGCTCTAACCGTTTTATTCGTCTATATCCGTTTACTCAACCGGTCTAAACATTGAACTTCTTCGGGCGAAAGGACAAGGCCATCCGATATTATCACCTGCCCACCTCGTATCATTATCAACTGGTCCTGTTTTGACATCTGTTGTGTCAATATCGCACTCCCTGTTGGCGTGCGTTCGTCGCCGTCGTCGGAAGATGTCAGTTCTTCTAGGTCCTTCTCTGGCCTCTCTGCCGGCCGAAGGTTTTCCGGCGTCCACCAATATAAGGGAAACCTTCTTTGCATGTTGTTTAGCAGAAGGGCTGTGGCCAGAATGAGTGAAGAACTGAGCGCCACAAGAGGAATCAGCAGCCATCCCAGGCGTCTGGTTCCTGGGTCTATGCATGCCATCAACGCAGTGGCTCCGGCCGGTGGATGTATCGTTTTGCTGAATATCATGGCCGCAACAGCGACTGAACATGCCACTGGTCCACTAAGCCAGAACCAAGATTCTGCACGAGGATGCAAGGCAAACAATTTCGCGATCCCGGTTCCTATGATTGATGCGATTATTTGGCCCAGAAAAGCATTTCGAGGTTGTGCGAGTGGTGATTCTATGGAGCAGTATTCAAGCACGGCAGTAGCGCCCTGTTGGTAAACTGGTTAACATTTCACTATTGGCAAAGCAAGCAAGAAACAGACAAAGAAATCAAATCAAAAGAGAATATGACAGTGTCGTCTGCCCGAGCCAATGGGCGGCATGGAAGGACCTGGAATGGGACTAGAAGGGCAATTATTGACGCTATTCGGACGGGTCGTCGACTCACGAAACTGCTAATCATGATAAAAGGGCCATGTGCTTGGAAACGAGGAATATTTTTCGTTACTGCAGCAACAATGGCCAGCCCGCAGAACACACCAACAACGGACCAGAGCATGACCAGAACATTGCCGGGTTTTTTTGGTGGTTGCGTCCTATGACCTAAGAAGTGGGCCACGAGGCGGGGTATAAGATGCCATCGAGGATAGGGAACATAACGATTGAGAAGCCTGTCAATATCCAGGTTACAATCGTACAGGCCGGGCATCGGTATTGGATCCGGTCTTCAGAATGAGTGGAAGCGTTAGGAGATGATTAAAAGAGAGCAGCAGAGGAATCATGCAGGGAGAAGGGGAAAAAAGAAAAATATAAGGAAAATAATACGGAAAGACGGCATGAACTTCCCGGACCAGCATGCAGCTGTTGGGGAGGGGCCAAACAGTTTCTATATACGAGTCCTATGGGAACTCGAGGAGGGGAAGATGAGACAAAATAAAAGATAAAAAAATAAAAAAAAAAAACCAAGGCGTGAAGCCTTTGAGCTGAGTCACAAAGGCCGCCTCAGCACCAGCGGATTGCGACATGCCAGACTTCAACATAATCACACCCACCGGGTGAAAAAATTTCTCCCCTCTGGCGTCCGTCGCCCGGAGCCGGCAGCGGGAGTATTTATTCCGCTTGGTTGGACGGGCGGTTTCTCCGCGGATTGCACGGTGCAACGGCAGTGTGTCAGGAAAGACTGTGGAGAAAGAATTGGTAATAATCCCCGCCTGTAGCTTATTACCAGGGACCCATTCTTTTTTGCTTGTGGTTTTTTCGGCCCTTTGGAAGTTTTCTCGTGGCCATTTTGGGCAGAAGAGACCGCCGTACCTGCCAAGCCTTGGACGGTGGCGTCGCGTGAAGTCCCGTGACCTCTGGCACATCCCAGCCATTTGCTCCAAATCCGCCAATCAGAGCGCTTTGGTTGGGCTCGTTCGGCCCGCGGCCATTTCGAAGACCGCAAACAGTCTAGCGGTTGTTGTCGCCATCGTGGCCAGACACAGGCAGAAGAAGACGTGGTTTTCGCCCGACTTCGTCCGTATTATTACCAGTAGTGGCTGAACCCGTTCTGCAGCTGTCAAACCTTCCGAATTACGTGCATTGTCAGAGGTCTACAGGAGTGGACGGGCATACATCAGGGGTAGGGCTACATATGCTTGTCAATAATATTGCAGTAGAACGAATAGATAATGCCCAAAATCATCGGACATGTCGCCTTCTACCCGGTCCTCTCGGATGTCCGGTTGATATCTGCCTCCAAAATCCAAAATCACGTGATATACAAACCTCTTAAGTCCATTACAAACTCACTCTGTGCCAACCTTTTCCAGATTCAAGCTTTTTATTTCACCGGCTGTGTTCAGGTCAGTGCAACCGGAACTCGGATGGTGGAACTGATGAAGGAGAGCTGGGAAAAGGGCTGCTACATAGTGATATTCTCTACGAATGCTTTTACCCAAAAAATGTATAAATGGTATCTGATGAGCTATATCGCTGGTATCTAACTCAAGCTGTCACGAGCCCCATCCACTCTTTGGAAGTCTATACTTGAGATCAGATAGGTGTAGTAATGACGTAATGCTCATCCCCGGTTGTTTGTTTGCTTTCCTCATTTTCCCTCATTCTTTTTCCCGTGTTCAGTCGGAAGAATGAACTTGTGGACCGAAGCTATCCTTCAAGACTTGCGGTAAATTTCCTGAACTAACGTAATCTATCACCTTCTCGGACAGATCACCTACTCGGACACTTCCCCACTTCAACACGTGTCTCTACATTAATTAATCAAAATGTCAACAACAAAACA
>JAFEJD010002276.1:0-10524 GCA_018296065.1 Blastomyces percursus | reverse complement strand
GAGGAGCAGGATTTCTTACAATATTAGACCTAGTGCAAGAAAAATCCCAGCTTTAAAAAGCTGGGTAGATGTCATAGTCTCTGACTGAATACATCTATAATGGAAGTATATAATAATAATAATAATCTACGAAGAGGTGGGTGATTGAGCTCTTTTGCCCCAGGCTTTTTGGTTTTGAACAAATTGCCAGCGCTTTCGCAACAGGCGTAAAGGAGCGAGTTAACACGCACGAGAGAGAAAATCACTGAAAATCCCAGCTATATTTTAGTAGCTATGGTGAATTTCAGGATGTCCGTGTTATCTTCCGAAAAAATAACTGTTGACTGCGGAAAATGGAAATCATTCATCCTCCACTAGTCATGTCTCTCCCGCACTCGCAGTCCATCTCATCGCCCAGGTAGTATCCCACGATCGGCCGCTTCTGCGGGTTCCTTGCAGAGGAGGGCTCTATTGGGTCTGGATATCCCACGATGATATCAGGGAGGAACGCCACGTCTGTCCTTGCTGGACATCCATTAGCAGGCTGTTAACCACCAGCCGGCACTTTATGGAGGTCTATTTCGTGAACAACATTCAAGTTCTGAACAGCGACTGGTAGAAGGGCGATGGGGGCTAGGCAGGTCGGTGTTAGCAATGTCGCGTCCGCACCCCTCATTGGCTAGCCACGTGCCGCACCTTTCGTCAGGATTGATTCCACCCCATCCGGACTGATGTCTGAGGCGAAAGGAATCAATACATCCTTTGATCGATTCATTATTCGAGTCCGTTTACACGGCGGATGTGTACCCGGCAAGTTCATGGCCTGCAAGTTGGGCTAGGGTCGCACCACCCACCACTAAAATGTGAAGTGATTTGTTAAGCAAGTGCTGTTGGTGTGTATCACTCAGTCCAGGCAATGCGGATAGGCTGTAGGTGTGTGGATAGGATGACGGCAGTCCATATACACAGCTCTTCGCTCCATGCTATCGTATTGGCTATCACTTGCAAGAGCTTTGTATTTTTATTTTTTCCTTCAATATTTCTTTTTGCTTCAATTTTATTTCCTTTCATGTGAACGTTGACGACATCTTCATTTTGATCTTCATTCTGAAGGGATGAAGCTCACTTTTTCTCTCGTCAATTTATAATATTTATTATCGCATTTTCCGTGGTGGAATTGAAAGGAATTCGAGTATAGCAACAGCTGGCTCTTGCTATGCCTCACTGTCGTTTTACAACCTGCGTCAACGGTCTGAGGGCTGTTTTTTTTTTCCTTCCGGAGGTAAATACTTGCCCTTGTTCAGTTTGTCTGATATTCTAATGTACTATCAGACCTGGTGCGTCGCACTGTCATACCTGAAAGATTCATATTCGAGGCCGACACAGGAAAGTAAAAGATTCAAGGCTGGTTTCTGATAGCTCAGTGACAACGCACCACTGGTAAGACACCTCTCTGTTCACAAACCCGCAACTGTTCGAATCGAGCTCACTGGGCCATGAAGGATCATGATACAAATTGCGAGTTTTGTTGATGATGACACTTAATCTAGGGGTTAACGGGCCGGGTTTGTGATTTTACCTTTCCAGTTTGAATTGGCGACTGCATGGTCCAGCCTGGTTTGGAGATCTCGACGAGCCTCCTCAGGCATAACTTCTCATTAGAGCTTGCCATATTATAACCACGTTAGCAAGAAAGATCCAACTTGTGCTCTAGAACCGCGTACCATCAGTCGGTGTGTATGTGTTGCCGTTAACTATACGGGAATATGGGACTTGAAAGTGTTGAGCTCATCTCTAGCGGTGTGAGTGTTGACGAGCATCAACATCTTCGTTCATACTCAGACGTTCCTGTCCCGCTACCTCTTTTTTCTCCCGTTCCTGTTCGTCGCACCTGTTCCGCTCCCATTTCGCGACCTGGGTCTCCTCCGCTCAGTCCTGCACCGACTGTCCTTGTTTCTCTGCGCACCATTTCTACCGGGAAAGTTTCCGGTGGGCTTTCCCTGCATGAGTATCGTAGGACCCTCTCGCGCCCGCAGCTGGATGAGCAATCTGCTCCCGGCCCGCGAAGAACATTAAGAAGGAAGCCTAAAGCCTTGAACCTCAATGTTGTTCGATCTCCTAGAGCGCCGCCATCACCACCTGCAACCCCAATATCAACATCTCAAATTGATAATGGAGGCTCAGTGGAGGCGTTCCCGTCCTGGCGGCCATTAGCAGATGCGGCGATCGATCATGACCAGGAGAAGGGTCATGAAAGTAGTCCCAGCCACATTTTAACAGATGCGCCACACACCACCACGGCATTCACTGCTGCTCTTAACACTCCATGTCAGCAACTGGAGACTCTGCTGCAGTCCTTTCCTCCACCTCAACCTTACACTCCTGCAACTAGCGTTGCGAGCGCAAACCCTGGAACGAAGAAGTTGGTGAGTGTTGTTTTTATGAGACTTTAATGCGACGGTCGCGCGTGGTACTTTTTTTTCGCCAGAACTCTTATTATTTATTCCATTTCGTATTTCTCTTTTTACGCAGAAACTGGACGCGTTGACTAATGAAACGCGTCAGAGCGCGTTCAAATATAACCTCAAGCAGATTCCCGCCAAATTCATTTCTCACCACAGAAGCTCCTCAGATTCTACTCTGTCCTTATGCCCAAATCACTCAAAGACAAGGCTTCGTCATAGGGGCGTTTCATTTGAGATACTCAACCCGCCTAAGTCACCTAGTTTACCTGTATCTTCCCCGCCTGAACATGCAATTCCCCAGCCCCTTCATTTGAGAAAGCGAAGTATCCTAGCTCCCTCTTTCGACCCGATGTCGTCTCAGTTTCTCGGTCAAAGCCCTTCAGCAAGTGAGGCTCCTCCGGGACAACAAACGCCTTTGAAATACGGAAATCGGTCAAGGTCGAGGAGCGAAGAGCGTCGACCCACGCCTCCACGGGCGTTGTTCGAAGATCTTCCAACAGCACATTCATCCATTACTTCGCGCATAGTCTACCAGAGAAGTAATCTATTTCCGCTATTTCCATACAATGATCACTCCATAGACGATCTAGATATGGAGCTCTCCTTGGACCCGGATACTGAGGAGGCCCATGTCGCTCTCCCACCAAATTGTCCTGACCCCTTCGCGTCCTATTCCGGTGAGGATTTACCCTCAGCGTTTTGCTCTTTCTAACACACCCGAATCTGCTCTGACATAAGTAGAAAATGAGGTCCTTGAACAAGCTCTGGAGGTCCAATCCCCCCTGCAGCTCAAGATGCCATCACTCCCTGTACAAGATGCTGCGGAGAATCCAAAAACTACATTCGCAAGCTTGATCCTGAGCGGCGCTTCGCTTGGTCAGCTATCAAGTTACTTTACGACTAAAACCTTGCGAACTGACAGCCAACCGCGCGACGAACTCATCAGGAGGCATCCATACAAGCTCACAAAACCTCGACCCCCTGATCCGAAACAAGCTTCCCAATGGAAGAATCTTCGCGCTGGCCGCGCGTCCAATCTAATCTCCAGCTTCGTATCCCTTCAATTGATTCCCCATACGTCCCGTTTCCGGGTTGCAAAACGAAATGGGTGTGAAGATGGTAGGAAAAGTATAGGTGGAAAAACAAGTACGAAAACAGCCTCAAACTATCGTCACAGTGTGTCAAGTCCATTAGAGCGGATTTCAGCAGACGTCGATACTTTTATTGAAGAAAATCTTGTTTCCGCTGCGCCACGCCCCAAACCATTTCCAGCTGAAGGCCTCTCAAAAGTCCTACATGCGCGACCACAGTCTTCTGTGTTCTCGTCAAAAGATGAACTTCCCCCCGAGTTGAATAACCAGGCTCTAGCCGATGGTGCCTGGATGGATGGCTTGTATTTGATTGATTCACGTCTGTCCACTGACGTTTCCTATAAAACCGTTCGACCTCGGTATCAATGGAATTCAACATCAAGCCCTAATTTTTCGAAGCTCACCCATCCCCCAGAAAACGCGTCGGTATTTCCTATATCTTATGCTACTAGTTACGAGAGCCCTCGTCCCCTAGATTCCCACACCACCAACACTTTCCAGGACGGGCTGAGTAACCTTGATTCCCGAAATTCTCCAATGGACGTTTCCGAACCTATTCTAACTATAGCAGGGAATCCTGGTACACTTCAATCCAGTTCCGTATCTGGGATTGTAGACCATGATTTTCTAGTCGACGAAGACGAAGATATGGGGCCAGGGAGCAGTCAGACAGCGTCAAGCCCTCAGTTGAGCCGGTTGGGAACGTTCTCAACGCTAAGATCCCGTTTTAAACTGCCTTCCACATTGTCATCTCGCCCAAAAGGAAATGGATTAAAACCACAATCCTTTTCTGCTAACTCTTCGTTGAAGGAACCTGAACAGTTTGCTGATCAGATGAAATCATGGAGTGCCCTTGAAAGTAACACTGGGCTGGAGGAAGGTTGGTGCAATGAGAGGATAGAGGCACAGGATTGGCAAACAGTCACAGGAAGCCAACAGTTTAGAAGTGATTTCTCAAGGGTGGACACAGGTAGTAGTTTAGCTAATTTTTCCAGTTATGGGAGCCTCGCAAATGCAGAAGCACAACTGTGGATATCATTGCCATTACCTGGGGAACATCAACCTTTCCCTAGCTGTCCCGGCAACCCAGTGATGGTCCATCCAAGCCAAAGGGGCCTCTCTCACAGGCATAGACTCCATCAAAGCCCAAAGACTGGAACTGGCATCTTGCTCCCGGATTATCAATACCCAGGTAAATCTTTTGATAGCTTGAACTCTGTAGCTAAGCCGGTGCCAGTGCTCAAGGCTTCAACTGAAGTGTTCCCGGCACCACTTACCTCCACCTCACAGTACCAACACCCCACACCCTTGAAGAAACCGCACATTCATCCCTTCAAAAATCCGCCGCCGGTCCTGGACAAATGGAAGACACGATTAAGAAAACAGACTCTGTATCAGTATTCCCGATTCGGCTCTGGCCCTGTTAACCCAAGTTGTAAGTCTGATTTCTTTGATTTCTCGTGTCATCAGCACCCTCTTCAACAAGATCAACTGTCACATTATCAACATTTACATCAACACGAGCCAACGTCCCGCGACGCTCAATACCATCAGGATTCCGCGACTGAGTCCTTTGGCCCACTTGCCACTGTTTCGTCTGACTGGTGTACCATATCGTCCTCGCAGGACATGTCCATGTCGGCTCTCAATCAAGACGCCTCTCCCCGTTCCTGCATACGTACCAAACACAACCCCTTTTCAGCTAGAAGGCACAACACAACCAGCAACACTACCTTCCAATCCCCTTTCAATAATGTTAATGGTCGCCACAAAAGGCCCTTTTCCCACAAATACCCTAGAATGAGCATGTTTGCAACGGAGAACCTAGCAACTAACAACTGCAATAGTCAGAATTCCCTGCCTCTGACCGCAAGCATTCGCTCTGTGCCTCGCGACTATTCCCCTGATGGCAGTACGCGAAGAGGAGACGTCCTTCAGATGCCTGAGAGAGCTCATCTCGCGCCTACATACTCCTCCACTGAACAACTCATTCCTGATCCCCGGTCGAATCCTTTTCCTCCTCATTTTCGCAATAAACTTTCTGGCGATGGCATCACGGTCATTGCAAGCAATGCCACTGGGGCCTCCCACGAACGTCAATCACTGGTATCTGAAACTAAGCAAGGCCAGCGCCCCGCAATCCCCGGACTACACTGGCCCCTCACGCAGAACAACGGCAATGACACCACCAAAAGACGCATTAAGGCACCATCCCGCGACGACCTCATTCGAGAGCGTATTAGACAATTGGACGAACCCGTCGTGGCTACAAATACGCGACGGAGTAGAAGAGATATTTCTTCTCATCCACTCTCAGAGAGAAGGACAATACCACACCGTCCCTCTATCATTGCCAGCAGACCATTCAACGCCAACGAAGAACTCGAAGCTGGCCAATGGTACTGCTCAGAAAACGGACGCTACGCTTTCTCCACCCCGCCTCGCCTCTTCAAGTCATCGGCTAATTTTAGACAACGGGCCGCTACTACTACGGTAGCTTCAGAGACCAATTTTGCCCTCCAGCGGCGCGTGGGTCGGGAGATCATCATTGGCTCTGCGATTATGCTACTCCCCGGATGGTTAGTGCTGGGCTACATCGCCCTGGTTGGGCAAGGGTCGAGCTGGCTGATAAAATGGAGGTCAGGGGGAGAAGTGGAGCAGTTTCACGAGAAAGAGATTCGCTTTGCACGCCAGGTGTTCGGGGTAGTTTTCCTAGTGTTAGTTATTATTGCCTTTGTCACAATGACAGCTGTCCTGGCGTCGAAAGATAATTAAGCAAGACTCTACAAAGGTTTGTCACATCTACTTTGGAACATGTGTTCCTATTGTATATTTTCAGTCCCGCGAGTGGTGCTAATAAATTTCCTACTAGGACGCCTCAGGCGATTACCCACTGTCATGCCGGCCTTTTCCTTTTTCCCGATACAGAGTCCCTTTATCTACACTGTTCAAACCCTCCTCCCTCTTTCATTCCGTGCTTAAAACGCGATCCGGGCCCTCCTGCGTTAAAATTAATCTTTGTTGCGTGCACGTGTTTTACACCACTTAGTACCTAATCACCTATTCCATTCTATACGAGTTCCGCTTTTGTATCGTTTGTAAATGCTTTCCATAGCTTCTTTTCTACAACCCTTTTTCTCTCCATTGGACATTCATTTCCTCAACGAAATATCACATAAAATTTGCACATCTGGCTCCTTCTAATGAGCTCCTTGACGATTAAAACCTTGTTTTGAACTGACTTCGCCAAGATCTTATTATCTTTTCCGCTTTGTTTCGGATTTCCTAATATCCTTTCTACATGCTCTCATATACCCAGTTAAGGCCTTCAGGGCCATTGTCTTCTTCCATTTTATATGGCTTGTATGAAGTTTCTAGGTGTTTCTTCTTGCATGTTATTTTACTTTTTTTTTCTTCCAGAGTTTATACAGTTAGGTGATACTTGGTTGTTTTTCTATTTATTATTCCTAAGAGAAATGAGCTTATGTATGTATGGACGTCATTTGGCAAACCGGAGAAAGCAAAGAATTACAATGCCTGTTTTCATGATATGTGACTTAAGGGGTTTTGCTGTGCCTGATTATTGTTCTTTACAGTGATAAATGGTGAGTTTCTTCCTGAACTTCTTTCTGAAAATGCCCAGGGAAAAGATGAGTTGGATAGTACATTTTTAGCAAGAATTTTCCTCAAGGCTTAGACGTTTAAGCGTGTTACTATAATTGAACAGGAGAACGGAAAGTATAGGAGAAATGCGGACTAAAGGAAATAGAAATGCACTGAGAGAGAGGCAAGACGCTTGTACCACGAGAAAGAAAGGGGGGAAAACAAGAAAAGGAAGGAAAACGAAATCCCCGCTGACGAGATGTAGTGTGGCCTTCCCTCACCCATAAAGTATAGTACCTATTCCCCCAGTTGACAGAAACGAAACACCTTATTGTAATCTATGAAGACGCAATATGATATCAAAATCCTCAGCAACAGCCATACTCACCAATCAACAGCTCAGTGTGGCGTCTGTTAGTCTATCCCAGACCGGTATAATCAAAACAAGTATGCACACATGGAAAACTGTCAAAAAAAAAAAAAAAGGAAGGATAATAAACTGACTATGGGGTATAAAAAAAGAGTAAAAAGAATAAAAAGAAAGGAAGAAAGAGCAGCAAGGTAGCACAGAGATTATACAAAGAAAAACAGCCTCAGGGCACCAGTGGGTGATAATAATTTAGAGCGGAAAGGGAAAGAAATATGAGACAGAGTGAAGAATATGAAAGAAAGGAGTTGTTTGGCTGGTCGTAGGTCAATGGAAATGCATCACCCAGATATGCACGGACTGTAAAATTATCACGAAGCAAGATATTAGTGTCTCCAGCTCCCCCGGGTCTTGTTCTTTCCATTTGCATCTAATAAAATTCCCACGCGGAATCTTCTAATCTTTCGGTGAAGAATGCAGGAAGTCGGAACTCACGACTCGCGAGCTTTCCCTTCGAATATCTCGAGGTTCCCGGTCCCTTTGGCACTTCTCTGAGGCCTCCGCTTCTACCATTGCAGTAACGGCGGCTAGCACCAAACTCCTACGTCGCAACCCTCGCGGTGATTTCCCTGTTATGAGGAAATCACCGGTATGACTAGAATTCCGTGGAGGATGGCGCGATTTTTCAACCCTGTAGGTATTGCTAATTGAGAGTTTAGATTTTAATGCAGGCTCTGTGGATGTGGAGGTGCGGCGGGTGTAATTTGGGCTGGGGTAATTGATAAGGGAGGTGGGATTTCGCGAAACTGAGAGATGGGAGAGCGAACTCGGGTGCCTGTCTTCGTCGATCTCGTCGAAGAATAATCGATCACTCTCTTCAAGTAAAAGGGCGATACGAACAGTTTCAGCTACTGTTTTTGCGGTACATTGTAGAAGGGAGAGGTTTTCTCGATGTTGGCGCAAAGAAGAAAATTGCTCCTTATTTTGAGGCGCAATGGACGCGTAGTGAGCATATGGTGAGTTGTCCGCTTCAGAATTCGAAGTACGGCGGGACTCAATAAACCTCGGTGTTGAAGTAGGTGATGGCCCAGCCCAAGACGAATTATCATCACGTTCCCGATATGGTGGGCTTAAAGGTTCATTTTCCAACCAAATTGCGGGCACATCGGTATGCGCACTACGAGGAGGCGTGACTGGGAGAGTTGGTCCTATATCACTATCACTGTTTGCATCATTATCCAAGCTCTGGGCATTCAGTTTCTTTGTTAAAGTGCGGATCGAAAGTCGATGTCTGTCACCATAATTATATGGAATCGATGTAGGAGCAGGCCCAAGTTGGAAAGAATGACGTGGATGTCTAGGAAGTAGAGGATGGTCTTTTGAGTTTCGACAGCGAGGAACAGGTGAGGGGGAACGAGATGAAAAAGGCGAAATCAGGTGGTCCTCGCAGGCAATCTCCATGTCTTCATCGTAACTAGGTATCAACGAGTCCCGATTTTTCCTTCGAGGGGAGGTAAATGAAAAGTCTTCGAACATGGCTGTAAGGGTATATGAAATAACTGCGATAGTTATATACTCGCACGAATGATACGGGGCGGAGGTCAACCGATTTTGCGTGGATTTTCAGGGCCGTAGATTAGGTTTAAATGAAAAGACTAGGGCTGAAGGAAGAGTTTATATAGGAGAACTAGATAAATTGCCTCACCGCGTCGGAGCGGTTACGGGTCCGTCCTTTTTATTTTCCACGATTGGATAAGGCAGTGGGCTCGTGGGCGGCTAACAGGAGGCGAGAAACAGTGTTGGGACGGAAAGCGGCGATATTCATAGGAAGATGGGTGGGGTGGGTGGGTCCAGCCGGACAAGGCGTGAGATGGCTATTAGATGTAGAGTCTAGGCAGCCCAGAGTCCAGGAGCATGGCTGTAGTGGGATGTATGAGGTAGAAACAACAGAGAATCGAGACTGGCGTTGAAGGGAACAACAAGGAACGAGAGTTGAAGCCGGACGATAGTTTAGTTATCAAAGACGGAAACGATGAGGTTCTAATGTGGTCGAATACGGAAATAATCTAGAAGCATTTAGACTGTCTTATTTAAGTACGGCTGTGAAGATTAGGTTTTGCATTATTCCGATCCAGGGTTAGTTGGGCTTTTGAGGCGGCGGTAAAGCCTGGTTTGCGCCAAAACCTTCCACATTGCTGTTCTCGTCCCTGCCTGTCTCTGTGAATCTGTTTGCAACTGGTTTAACTTGCGTTTTCTTTTATGCGGCATCAGTCCTTATTTTTCTCTGAAGCAGTGTGCGTCCCAAGCACACCGGCTCCAATTTCAAAAGGCTCGAGAAGGACATCAGAGAGACTCGATCTGAGTAACAAGTAGAATGACGTAGATATATATTAGATGATTTGAACGGCATCAACCCCACTGGGTAAAAATATGAACAGTCATCAAGCTAAACATCAATTATGTGTGCTGTTTCCAGAAGCTAGTAAAACTCTAGGCTACTGGGGCAAAAGAGCTCAATTACCCCCATCCAAGCCAAGCCCCTCCAACAAAAACGTCATGCTCACGTCCAGTTCTGCGCCTATTATTCTGAAACCACCTTTCAGGGAAATGGTGCTTTGTTTCTAACGTCATATTGGAAATGAATTGCTACCCGATCTTAAATAATATATCTACGGATTACACGTTAGCGTACCGTCGGCCTGGTTACAGCATCTAAATAAAGAGATTTTTTTTTTTTCCTTTATTCGAAAGGACGTCTTTTTGGGAATTAGAAAATATTTTATTTCAATGAATTATATCTCAGCTCAACGCGAAAAGTCCTCTAGATACTTACAACAACCTCTTTCCCCGGTGTACACTCTGTTTCGAGGGCATCCTGAATAGCTCCAAGCCCTTTTCCGGCGACTAATGGATCTGTATCGGAAATAATGATCCGTTATATTGCCATATACTCGCGGCCCCCACCCACTACTCCTTAGTGGGTGGTAAGCACCGCCAGGCAAAATATCACCGTTGTGCC
>JAFEJD010002274.1:0-20732 GCA_018296065.1 Blastomyces percursus | reverse complement strand
CAATAATATTCATAGAATATAGCGTCCTTCCGTACGAAAACAACCACGGTTCCTGACTCGTCATTTCCACTTCCCAATTCGGTTTATTTCCAGATACTATAATCCCGTTTTGCACAAAGAAATTACTATATAATCAAAGCACCCTATTTGATTGTGCGGAGAAAGCAACCATTGCTGGACATGACGATGAATACAATCTCTTACACCTACGTCTCTCCTCTGTCAATCAGCCACAGATATAATTTTCCTGTACCAAACGCTGATATTGGACGGTGAGCCATCACGTCCTTTTCATCTGAACCGAAGGGAAGACGGGAAAGAAGGACAGATATATTTTATTTTATTTTTAGAAAACGGCCGCTGAGAACGCCCTATTCCACGGACCAGCGATATCTCTTCTCCCGATCAAACCCAATACAGACAAACTCAATATACATCGCAGCCGAAACCGAAAGCTCAAACCCATTAATACCCAACATCCCAACACCAAACCCAATCCGGCCTGCCACGTAACGGAAACCGAAGGACACCGTCAAGCCCGACAAAAGAAAGCAAGAACGGAAGAAAGAGAAAGGGAAAAATTCAAACAAGGCCCCTGAGAAACCCCACCAGCCATGTGCAGCAAAGCCTTCTACGTCCACAACTGCGGCCACAGAAGTTGGGGCCCTCTCCAGCGGTGCGGAAATAGATACGTCTGCCCTCCTGAAAACACCCTCTACTATCCCATCAGCGTCAACAACCCGTGCAGATTTTGTCGGCCGCGCCGTCGCAATTCCGCTGCGTCTGTTGCTTCTGCTTCTGCTGCTGCTGCTGATGCTCCACGTATCGGTTTCGCTGGACAATTTGACATGGGCAGTGTCGATGTTGGTGATGGCGGCTTGGGGCCGACAAGTTGTATTTGGAATTGAATGGAGGGCACGAATGGGAGGTTGTATAGTGGTGACTATACGTAATGGATAGGGGAAAGAGAGGGAATATAGGGCGGACATGTTGACGTGTGGTGTTCCTGTGACTTGGAGATAAGGAGATGAGCCTAGTCGCTACTTTTTCTTGTTTGTTTTGCACGTCCGTCTTGGTTAATTTTCTATTTTCTATTTTTATTTTTCTACTTATTTCTTTTTGTGCGGCTCATGGATATGAAAGACTGTTTTTTGACTAACGTATTGATTTATTCATGATAACCTATGGGGGCGTTTACATGGTTGAGTATTTGCCGTACATTTTTACTTTCGATCTACCCCTTGTTTCTTCCTCTCTCCCCCGTTTTCTCTCTGCCATTTACCATCCAAGATATCCATGTTGGAGCATTTACTTTCGTTTTATGTTAGACAGCACTCACTTAGTTATTGAGATGTTTGATGCTACAACATTTTGCCATATGTGATGAACCTCCTCACACACGGACCCCGGGAATAGGGCGATTCATTCTGTTTAATTCATATATATACCTGATCTCACCTTTTCGCTTTCTTATCATCTCCCTACTTAGTCCCTGCATCCTGTCTTTCAAAAACAATCAGGATACTCCCGCCTCTATTCGCTCGCTCCTCTCCTATCGAGATCAATATCAAGTCAAATACACATAAAGTTCTCGGGCTTAATATATGAAAGTGTGAGTATTGATAATGTCGCTTGAGGGATCATAAAAGCTCTTGCATTTTACAACTGGACTCCGTATTATTTTGATTAATTGACAAGCACCGCACCACACAGGATGTTAAGTTAGCTTGATAAACCACATAAAAATGGCCGGAGTTGTCATATGAGATCCTACGTATATGGGTAGGGTGGCTGTGTAGGCTGAGCATAGGCGCAAGATATATATGGATTAGTCTCAACCCCGGATATGGCTATTGAATCGAGTGAACATATCATATAACCCATTCGGCTATTTGCAACGGACGTAAGTCAGTTGCATCCACATGTTCCAAATATAGATATATATGTATATTTGTCTTCTTGAAATACGACGAAAAACCATGTATCAATTGGTTTGAGGCTACCTGCACTTAGATCCTCCATGTCAGGTTGAAAATTTTGTAACCGATGATTTCAATTCAGACATACATACGTCCGACTTGAGGATTCAGGTTCGCCATTCCCTGCCATTCCATCCGGGATAGAAAAAATATATTGAAAAGTCTTTAATTCGTGTCCTTGTCAGAGTGTTGTCCCAGGCACAAGAAACCGAATATCGCCATTGACCTTGAATGCGACTTCTACTTGAGTTAGCACCTCGTATGGCCATTAAGTACTCCACAAAATAGTTGTTGCTGTGTCTGTGCTGTCAAGTCTCCGCCCTGGCTTTGGAGACAGGGCAGCTCATGGATGGCAAAGACGTTTCGTAACGTACCCCAGTCCACTTCAAGGGCCCGAACACACCCGTTCTTCCATGTGCATGTACACGTACCTATACATGTGCATGTAGAGCAATATATATCCCCCAAATCAGACAACCAATCATTATGGTGATTTGCGGTATCCTCTATAAACTAATCGGGGAGGCTAGTTGAGCGGTCCTACCATCTCATGCGAACGACTACGCATAATGAGGGCAGTCAACAACTATACTTTGTGATGAACCTTGCGGAAAGACAGACGAGTGTTTTTCCCTTTCTCTGTAGAAACAAGACTGTGGAGTGAGGGGAAGGGACAAATGCCCTTTTCCCTGCCTGAAACCATCATATGGAAAAGAAAGTGACTTAATGATGGATCCAATACCGATAGGTAAAGTTCATATCATATTCTCCATGTTGACGGAAGCTGACAGAGCATTTTTCAAGCCTCAGCGTATCTGTGCATTGATAGAAGCAGTCCTCACTGGTTTTGGACTGTCATGACTTTCCTATTGAACAGGAGGGGTCTCATGCAGGGTGCTGGGCTAAACCACTAAATATCCAGAGCATAGTAAGATTTATCACAAGTACTAACTATGTGTAAGGATTCTCATTGCTTTTATATGCATGTGTTTTCAGTGTCACGTCACCACTGCCCTGGAGACCGAATATGAGCATTTTGGGAATTGTTTCAAAACCACCTCAGCAGTTAGGGCCCAGGCCTTTCTTTACTATGATCTCGAACTCACCGGCCCGTAGCCAATCGCAGCGTCGAGTTGGTAAATGAGTTGACCTAAATAGGTTCCCTGCCGGAAGTTGCGCAGACCGAAACCCTGAATTATACCCATGGGCAAGATAACTCCTACGCTATCGAACCTTTCTGCCGGAACAAGGATTATTATACCAGGAACACAAAGCCGGGCATTGGATGTTCGATTATTCTCTTCCCTTTTTGCTCCCGGAACATATGCGAACACTCCCGCCTTGAAACGCTGCCGGAGCCGGGGAGTGTTTGTAGCGTCACTGCCCGTACCATTTGTTCGCTAGTCAAACATTTCCTGGGTCTTGATCTATCAGTTCATGCAAGAGTTCCGTCAAGGATAAAAGTCATTTAGCCAAGGAGCCCCTGTATGGATCATTCCTGGATTTACGTATGCATCCATCCTGAACCCTTGAAATCGTTCCCTTGCTAATTGAGCATCATTCCTTTCTCCCCGGCACGCCCAGTTATCATGCGAGCGTGCTTTGAGCATGAACTGCAGATATAGTGAAGAACGACTGAGCTCGACAATTGAGAGGAAAACACTATCACTACTGCCTCACCATGAGTCTAACATGTTACAAGATACGAGAATCACATCGAATGTCAGGATTTTGTTCCAGGAGCGTTTCAGGATACATTGCCATAAATTCCTAAGCAGGTATGTACACATACCGTTTTCCGGTGTTCAAAGGGAAATGCCTGATATATGCGTCGCAAACCGAAAGGAAACGTCAACGACACTCATTTTGTAACTTTTATGTCATTATTTACCCTCCAACGCCTCAGAAGAACCCTATTGATCGTGTGGAGGACAATACGCAACAACTCAAGCAAGAAGGAAATGTTACAAGATCCACTTTGAAAGTATATCTAATGTCGAGTACGCTCTGCTTAACGGGGTGGCTACAGCTGTTTCCACTACGAGCATGGTTCATAGCTTGGTTGTTATCCCAGGGAATCACATTCAGGATTAGTCCAGCTCTATCTCCATGATATTCAGGATAAGTAGAAAGCCCCGACGTGCTTCTTCCATTACCACCATTTTCTTCCCCGCGCGGGCTGCGCTATCCGAACAAGCATTATTTGTTATTTTTGAATGCTGACGGATCAATGTACCGGAGCCAGTCTTCCTGGTTATATATTGTAGGACGTCTGAGTTGTTGTATTGGTGTGTGGCTATCTAGTGGCTTATATTTATGTGTGTGTACGGGGCGCTAGTCCGTAGTTAATAGGAAGCCATGGCTCCCACCCATATATATCTGCTATCTTATTGTCAGGGGACCACGCCGCTCAGTTGCCCGAGCACCCCATGGGAGGTGTGGTATGCTGTTATCGACAAGGAATTACTGCGTATCAACCGTGCGAGGTTTTCTATAGGACTCGGTCCCTGCACTTGAATAGTCAGCCGTTCGCTAGTTCGTAGCATGGGCAACATAAACTAGGCTCGAGTCACTGACATCAACCCATTGGCCTACCTATCTCGATTCTTCTGGTTCCGCAATAAATGCTGCCCCTACCCTTGTAGCAGAACCAGATTGCAGGAACTGACACCGTTTGGCCGCGTCGTTGTTCCTGCTTTTGTCTGGTTCCATGCCAGATCGTGGCTGGGTTTCATGGAAATGCCTCACCAGCCAGACGATTCAAGGTAGGTAATATTATTTTCTAGTGTAATAATAAGTGTGGCCATTATAGTCTTAGACTGCATGTGGCCTATGAAAAATCTGAAGTATAATAATAATAATATTTCACTTTGTTCTTTCATGTAACAACAATTGCATTTGGAGGAGTGCAAATAATGACCTCAAGTTAGCTTTTCTCGTCCGCTAGCATGCACGCTCCATAGCTAAGCATACGCGCGGGGGGACGAGTCCCTGCAGCTGGGTGGTTGGGACATGCCTTGAGATTGCTGCAGCGTTGTTCTGTAAACTTCAAAACAATAGGAATACTATCAGCAAAATCGTACTACGAAGGTCTCTAGACGAAAAGAAATATATCCCCTTTTGCTACATCTCTTGGTCACAAGGCCGGCCGAATTACCCTCCAAATTGCTACGTACACACATATTCGCAACGTCTAATCCACACTGGCCCAACCACCTGCTTTAAAAATTGCAGCGAGCCAATAACAGTGTGAAGCTGCGAACCATCCGTTGGGTAACAACGCTTTCTGATTTCCTAGTGGGATTTGCCCCCGGACTTTGCGTTATCAATCATCCAGTCACTGACAAACTGAAGCAAGCCACGTAAATCTCACACTAGGTAACAACAATTCGAAACTTCGGACAGCGTACATCAGAATAGTCGGATGAGCCACAGCACCCTTGTTTCGAGCATGTCACTCTCCATTCCTTCCAGCCAGCAAGCTTCACTCCTTCGACAGAAGTAGTTGACGGGACATTCCCATAGAAGCCGCGGAGTAGTTCGGACTTGAGAATTTAATGGAGTGAATCGCAGGGAAACCTACTCATTATCCAATCACAAGAGCGAGTACGGGCGAGGGGACTTTGCTCAACGAAAAGAATCCTCTGCCCTAAGCCCTCTTGCCCCGAATACTCTTATGGCCGAGTAGATCAGTAGGGGGAGTAGAACACAGATGTAGAACGTCTGGAGCATTCTCCCCCCAGCCGCCCGCCCATTATCGCTTAACTTTCGTCATGCGTCAGCAGATGAAAGGCTGTGTCAACAATTCTCTACAAATATACTTTGTTATGGCTTGTGACGATATTCCTGCGTGAGAATTCTCCCTGCAGTCAGCATTCCTTGCGAAAATAGAACTTGAGCAGTATCTATGACCATGGCCCTGCGTTTTCGTTACGTACGCGAACCTAAGCCCCAAATTATGGATGATCCCTGCAAATGTGCTTGATGGTGATTAGCGTTGCGAGAGCTTGTCAGAGGGGTATTCTTATCTGACCAATTAAGAAAAAGCAGCGGCCATATCGCGATATCATACATTTTCCCCTTGGGTGGTGCTGGGTAAGACCGTCGAATGGATTTTTTTCTCCTCCATAGGGTTTGGGGTTGGTTGTCTTGGAGAACACTAACTTTTCTTTTTCTTTGGTATGACATGCCAAGTTGAAGAAAAATGTCCCTTCATGTTTTGCAATTTTTTTCCGTTAAGCAACAGGTGGAGCGTGGAAGTGGGTTCTTGTTGGTGAGTTCACGAATGCTGCACGAGAACTGCTAGCACTGTATGTTGTTGAATGAGTTTCTCGGTCAAAGGTTAGTACAGAGCTGAAAAGGGTCCAAATGAGTATAGGCAAAACGGCTAAATTGGTTACAAGGGGGGCTATCCAACTGAGGATGGCAAGAGTACGCGAGGAGAGGCGTGCTCTTCTTGAACAAGAACAGTATACTCCAGTCTGGAGAAAATATTAGCTCCAAGCCGTTTAACTGAATGAGGGTCAAAGAGTCAGTTCGCTGAGCAAAGCACTGCTAAGCCTTCATTGGCAAAAGCTGGTCCGAAATTGGCGTCCGCGGACGTGCTTATCAGATTGCAATCAATTGCCCATATATTCAAGGTACTGTTATGGTATGGTCTGCTTCAAGGAAAGCGTGAAAGCATTCTGGGGGATCAATGACCTCGCCAACAGAGCCAGCTAAACATCTGGGCGCCAAGATACTTCAGTCTAACCTGCGACATCCGTGATCATCATCTGTCGCAATGTCGCAAGGAAAAATAAACAGGAACCTGACTGAATGTTTCTCAAGACCTGGCAAAGAGACTTTACTTTCCTCAACATTCCATAAATATCCCAACGACATTTCAAGGACTCCTCGCTGTCCGGAATCCCATAGAATTCCCCTACATTGGCCTCGAAGGCGAGAGTGAATGTGGGAAGTTAGCATAGAACTAGAAGAGTTCCCGACGCAATCCGCTGAAAAAGGGGGCGCAACATTTAAACCAGGCGGATTCATCCAGTGCTTCAAAAGCTGGTTTTGAAGCTGCCAGGTTCAGTTCAAAACGGTGGTCATCAAAAATCCGGGTTGGGCCCGCCCAGGCTAAGTTAGGTTTACACGCTAGAGCGAGCATCGCAACTCGTGTGCAATGTGGAGCCCCCATCCGGGCTTTTGCGAGGCACCAAAAACCGTTCGTTTAGGGGGGATAGCTGGTGCGATGCTTCTGTAGGTTATCTCCAAGCAATGGCACGAACTCCAGAAATAAATGATGGTGTGAATGAAATCCTGAAAAGGAGTACGCACCGAGAGGAAGAGCAGAAAAAGAGAGAATTGCTACCCTGGACGCAGTTGGCAAACATCAGAATGGCTTGGCTTCGCTTGGAAGAGGAACAGTGAGTGATGCCTCAATATTTGCATTAGCGTATTCATTCTCCCACTCGGCAGTTGCGAGGAGGAAGAACTGGACAGCAGTTTATCCTAAAAACTCCAAATCCCCGAAGACGATCCACCAACCATTAATAATATCTCTGTCTCCAATGTTGGTGCCGACAAGTTCTTCAGCCACGGGAAACAAGATAATGAAAACGATGGCCAAGCATGTAAAAGATTGGATTTTGGTTCGTTGCTCAGCCGTCTCTTCACTACATTAAACTTCGTAACCGCTTGTCTTCCTCTTTGACTTTGTTCCTTTCGGTTTCCATAGTTGTTCCTTCTTCGTATCTGAGAAATTAGGGTTATCCACAAGGTTACTTGCGCGACGTCCTTTGGAGTCCCGGATTAATAAAACTGCAGGGGGGCCGATCCAACAGGAGCTAATTGTGGCTAGTAAATGCAGAGCTGCATGAGAAGTGTTTCGCAGCCGTTTCCCCTCTTTTCCTTCACCATCTCGGTTTTTTACATGCCTTATCGGCTGCTGTTTTTGCCATATGTCTCGAATTCCCTATTCAACAAGGATTCTGAAATAGGCTGCCTGCAACGAAGGTGCCTGCGTAGTATCAGATCAGGGTAAATACACCACCCTCGTCTCCTTCTGCAGGGCAGATTGCTCCTAGTCCCGAATCAGGATGTCTCCGGCTGGGCGTTCTTGTTTCGGACGATGATTCTCAATACATCTGAGAACGGCTTGGTGATCTCGCCGACAACTAAATTAATCAAAATACTCGGGAAAGCCAAAAGCTCCAAATCCCAGTTTAATCCCCCGAGAAAACCATTATCTTGGCTTTGATAGGATCGATCACATCCCACTCCATTCCTGACATTTTATGATTGCAAATGGCTGATCACGATATGATGCCAATTGTGGGTACATGTCGTGTCCTGAACATATGTGATAAGCCGCTAAACGCTCGTCATTCAGCAAATCGTCCATCTTCCTTAACTAACTGTAGGAGGCGTGAGACATAGGCGACCTTAAGAGGCCGAAAAGTCATTGGGAAACCTTTTTCTCAAACAAACGTCGCCTCAAGGGCCTTTCCCTCGCAGCAACTTTTCCCGAACTCGAAAGTAGAAAGAGCGAACCTGCGGGGTTAGCGCCGCCTAGGGTTTCTACGCTGCACTCCATTTCGCAGCCTAGGAATGCACAAGTGTATTAATTAGTTCTCAGGCTGATATCTTCGCGAATCAATTCAGGTCCAAGGGGAAAATTTACCGGCGTTAGTTGGAAATTTTCTGCAGCACATCATAGGACTTTCCATGCTGTAACACCACGCCCTTAGATTGTTTCTTCCGCGTTTAGTGGATGTAATGATTGGGCGCAAAAGCGTAAAAAATCTCAGAATAGCTCAGCCCTCTCCATTTCAAAGAGTTAAACAAACTGCTATTGATTAAACCGGTAAATCTCCTCTTAAAACCACGTGGTCACTCGTTGAGTCCCCGCATTCAAGTTACCAGCCAAGACAGGTCCAGGCCATCGTCTTCGTGAACCGATAAAAAGCAACAATAGTGAAATCCCAGTTACGAAACCAAAATCACCTGAGAGCTCTAATGCAAACCAAACAACGGCCCTGACTGAAATGGCATTGTTGTGACTGTATTGTCCTTCCAACGAAGTATTTTCGCAGAGCATGATTTAGAATCCGAAAGTCCTGTGGGGTTTAAAGCACTTTTCTAAGCAAACTCGCGTTAAAGGTGTACATGATCAGGCAGCTTCGAGTGAATTTGTCTGCGTTACGGAAAGTCGACCGTAGGCGAGTGCAAAGAGAGGGGAGGTGTAGATCATCTGTACCGTGAGTATCCACCGCCCGCAACGCCAGCCCAACATTATAAACTTCGCGAAAAAAGATGACTTAAAAAAGCTTTGTCTGAATCATTTTGTGAGATATAACTCCGCGAGGAGTATCAACCTTTTTCTAATGCTCATCCCCCTATTACATGGGTTGAGGCGATGGCTGCTGCAATTAAAAGAGATCAAGTCACTGCGAGGTCAGGGAGGATCCCTGTGAAAAACGTGGATGTTGAAGACCAGCTTGAAGTGCGCCTGGGTCGGGGCTCGGGGCCCTCAAAGGAACTTCCAGGGCACTGAGTTCACACTAAGGAAATAGTGGCGTGCCCTAGCCGCGACTGCGTTCTCGTCGTAGTGGGGAAGCGCTCAGAACGAACCCCTACAAGGTGTCAAGGATGTTCAACACAGGCTTGAACTTGCGACATTTCCAGCACCAATATCGATGCGAGGTAAAGATGGGTCATACAAGTGCAAAAACTGCTTCCTCCACGAGAACGCGAACTGGTAGATCGTCTGTTTGGAGCAATAAACCCCGAAGATCTCATTGGAAACATCCGAACTTTCTGCTTTGCTGCTCGGAATGATAATATTTTTTGAGCAAGAAGCTGAGTGCAAGCGCAGTAAAACTCTTTGCTGAACTTCGTATTCCGGAAACTCCTGGGCTAGCTCTTGGGGGGGAGGCTGCTTTCGGAGATTTCTAGCAGGTTATCAGTGGCCTGAGTGCTGCAGCACTTTTACCCAGCAGATACTTCACTTGCTTAGTGGGGTTTTTGGGGTTTCCACATTCCTCCCTTCATCATACACAGTGGTGATATTTGCCACTACATTTGCAGATGTAAGGGAGGAGGGGTAGGGAGCAATAGGGCGGCCGAGCTACCAACTGAGTTGACATGCTTACTAGAGCTTCCACTAACAAAGACACCGCTGTGAGTGATGCGCTGCTCTATTCGAGCCATAAATCGATGTTCTGACTTTCAAGTTTCGTTGACCGAAGGCAAGAGGGGAGTTGTCCATTCTAATCGCACAATTGACAGTAACTATAAATGCGAACAAAGGTCCTTTAAGTGACCGCAAAAGCGCGGTGTGGAGTGTAGGAACTATAGCACATACCAAAGCTTATGCTAGTCAAAAGACAAATGTTATAGGACAGAGACGATCAACTAGTCGCAACGGGTTTAATACTGACCAAAAATAACTGGATAACACTGATTGATTCATCGAGTCTCTGCTTTACAAAATGGTCGGTCATCCTAACAGTTCGACACTTTCGCGGAGTCAGGGAATCGGGCCTTCCTTTTGCCTGGGGGTAGTAGAACCAAACGTAAGTATCCAGTGGAAGGGCGGGATATTAGCAAAGAGTTTTTCGTCATCGGCGTCGACCATATGGGTTGACGCCACTTGTTGGCTATGGCTGGCGACTTACATAGTAAGTCGAACTCCTTCTGCATGTGTTAGTAAGAATGTACTTTAGGAGGGTTTAGCTACGGTCGGTTTGATGTTTTGGATTAGACTCCATACCCGGTTCTGCTTTCCTGGAGCCGAGTAAAAAGAATGCAGGAAGGGGCTTCTTACTCGCTTCTATATTGGTCCGAGTTGCTAAAGCCCCGATGTCCATGTACATGTACAGTGCTTCGACCCCACAGTTTAGGGTCGAATAAAGTTTAGCCAGCTTACTTACAGACATGGATGTTGTTTCAAGGGCTGCAGTATCTTCGCGGCTCAGCCCAAGATCCTTACTAGTTTACTGCCTAGAGTCATCTGGTCCTGATGATACCAACTCCTGGCGTGCAGTCGGAGACGATCCACAAGGCCAGGGCAAGTTTCCAGGTCCTGCTCAATAATAGAGCTAAAAGTTGGCGTTTGAGATGTCGATAAGAGCAGCTCTGTCCCAGGTTATAAGGACATACATTGTTCCCTAGAATCGTTGTCATAGCCATAATAGTATATAGATCCGGACAACGACCAAGTTAGAGAAATCGGGCCTCTATCCCTGACTGCACATCCGAGAACACCGCCAATTTGCTTTTATGCAACTTACGGGCAATAATGATGCTTGCTGTCGAGCAGAAAGTTCAGGAATTTGCCGTACATGTTGGCCTTGCCAGAGGCTGCTCCTCCCCACCTGTGAGCTACCCCCTAAACTTAGAATCATAGACGCCGCTGACTCAACAAGCAGTACAATGACAAGACTCCTTGTAGTTTGAACGTTGGTGTATCGGGAAGGCAAACGCCGACTGAGCGCCAAAGGTACCAGCTATGGCCAATCTGGAAAAAGCCGGTAATGCCGTCCGGACGGTGGACACCCGATCTGAGTGACCTCAAGAGGAACCCGTTTAAGGAGGGCAGAACACTTTATCGGCGTCGGAAAATTAGTGTTCCGGAATTAAGGCCAATGACGACCGTCCAGGAAAAGAATTCAGATTCGCGTGAGTACCCCTTTGATATTCGTAGTCGAAGTCTCAGCCACAGTCTCTAACTTTGCAGTAGCAACATTACCAGCTAAATTTCCTACTCATGAACGGTCGAGTAGTGCCCCTGGAGCATCCTGGAGCCGGCCAACGTTCGAAGATTCCGCCCTCGACGCGGTTGGAGAACCAATAAGTTCGTCAAGAGAGTCCTTTGGAAAAGTACTTGGACCTTCACTCATGGAAGACGATGGACATAAGTCAATAAAAAGGGCCTCCTCATTACTCCTTCCCGATACACTGGAAGCATATCCATTTGTTGCAGACGCAGTTGGATCTTCAAAAGGCAATTTGTCCTTAAAACATCCTGAACCAAACCAATCGGAGAAAGACAAGCCACCTGAAGTGCCACCTGAAGTGCCGCCAAAATCACCTCGACTCGGCGTACGAACCTTGGCTACCCAGCCAATGGCCAACTGTTCGAGCGCCAGCTCAAATTCCTCCGCTACAACATCGACCGCTCCAGCGAACAGTCCCGCAGCCGGCAAGTGTTCCACACAGAGTTTCATATTTCCCTTACATTCAAGGAACGTCAAAACGCAACCAGGTGCATTTGATCTGGGGGTCCCTGCAACCCCATGGATTTCGCCGTCTCCACTAAAGGGCAGAGGCACCCCCGGACATTCGAGGAATAGAAGTGCTGGGGTTTGCCAAACTTATCGGAGCGCAACCACACCACCGCCCATCCTGCATAGAAAAGGTTCAATGTCGCTAGATAGCAACACAAACTTCCCTACGGACTCAATCGCAGTGAAGACGCCCCCAAGGAATAAATCTCCAATGGAGGAGAGTCCAAAGGCGGTTAAACCAAATAATGAACCTGTTGACTGCTCGTCCCTGATCCTACCAGCCGGAATCCCGGCACACACTGCCCCAAAGCTGCTTCCATTCGATGAAATCGAGAGAATAAGAGACCAGGCGTGGGAACAGGCCAAAAGATTTGAGGTGCTGAAGTTCTCAGAAGTCCGATCGCTTTCTAGGGTAAGTGGCCTTGTTTGTATTTTCAATATAATTGTTTTGTCTCGATACCCTGTCACAATACTGAGCTTGTATCAAGGAATTGCGAGCGCTAGATAAAAGGTGCGATTATCTCCGCGAAACTTATAAGTCGTTGAGATCCGGACGTCGTAGCCTGCACACACGCATGATCTCGTACCTCAAATCGCCCCGGGTTTCCAGGTTCTCGAGGGAAGGCATCCTGAAGCAAGAAGAAGCCCTCGCCGAACTTGACCAGTCAATTGACGAATGGGTCTACAAGCTGGAACATGCTGAAAATAAACGGATTCGTATTCGACAGAAGTTGCTTGAGCACATGGCTGGTGCAATGACGTTATGGACTCCACACTATGATAGTGTTGTTTTAGCAGATGACCAGATATCATCTCGAAGCCCATCGAGGGCGGAGACTCCACTGGGCGTTAACCGTCGGGAGGTGGAATCGATTAAGATATATGCAGGTGCCGAACTGCACACTTTGTTTGCTAACATCGAAAAGGAAATGGAGAAGATGGTCAATCCTGCGCCGTCAACTCCGCCCATAGCCACGCTGGTATCCTAGCGGGCTTACATCCGCATAACACGTTTGTACACACGATGAATTTTCCCTCGCAATGCTCCGAAACCATTTCCATATAACACTTAATGATTTTCCTGCTTCAGTTCACTTTTCGTCTCTATCTCTCTTTAATCAATTTCTGGTCAAGCAACGAGATCATTGGATCAGGCATGGCGCAATAAGGCGCTTTGCTGTAACCTTTGGCAACAGGTCACCGATGTCAGATTCAAGTCTTCTGGAAATTGTACGCTCCCATGATTTCCCTTCCCTAGTGTCGTTTCTTTTGCATATATCCATTATGTTATGTTCTCGTGCTGTTTGTTATGATTTGATGAAGATAATGGGCGGATGGTTATAAGATGAAATGAAATAAATGAAGTATTCTTTCTACACAAATATATACCATAAGGTAGAGACGCAAGCGAAGTAGACATTGAAGATGGGACGCTCTGTTCATTAATATTGTATGCGATGGTTTAGCTTTTTTTTTCTTTCGGAAAAATGTTAACCCGCCAGACTCTGAATTTTATGATCCCACCGCAAGCTTAGAATTTCCTTTTCTAGTAGTCATACATAGATTAGCAAAAAATATTCAAATATCCATCTCCCACTACTCCCAAACTTCTTCCTTCTTTAGCACAATCGCCTCCGGCTCTACCTTGGAGCATATCGCCCTAGCCATACGCCATGATTCCTAGAACTATGATTCAACGCCAGGTTGCAAAGTCTGTGCTGTCTGTTCTCTCTACATCAAATCGTGTTCTGCCAGCAACCAGAGCCTCATACTTGCAACCTCTCTCTCAATCTATCAAACCATTCCCTCCGCGATTATGCCAGAGATATTATTCGTCTGCTCAGTCAGAAGGAGCTGAACCTAAGAAAGATGCTGCCACAGAAGAGAATGGCGACGAAAAGAAGCCAGAAGCCGTGGAAGACCCTGTTAAGAAAGAGCTTGAAGCGGCGAAAAAAGAAATTGTTGATCTCAAGGTACGCGACCTGTTTGTCCGTTTTTAGTTACTGTGTGGTTGCTCTATGACGCCCCTTCCGGAGGCATTACGAAGAAGTTTCGAATAAAACAAATATCTAATATTAACACTCCAATTTCAGGATAAATATCTCCGCTCAGTTGCCGATTTCCGGAACCTTCAGGAACGTACACGCAGGGAAGTAGAATCTGCCCGGAATTTCGCTATCCAGCGATTTGCAACAGATCTTCTTGATTCCATTGACAACCTCGACCGCGCCCTTGCTGCCGTCCCTGCAGAGAAAATCTCCGGTGCAGCTGAGCAGGAAAATAGGGAACTAGCGGATCTAGTAGCTGGCCTTCGAATGACTGAACGTGTCCTGTTCAACACATTGAATAAGCATGGGCTGGAAAGATTCGATCCCTCCGAACTAGTAGACGGCAAACCGCAGAAGTTCGATCCAGGATTACACGAGGCGACATTCATGGCTGCGGCTGAGGGCAAGGAGGATGGGGATGTGCTCCACGCTCAAACTAAGGGATTTACTCTCAATGGCCGTACACTAAGGGTAAGATCTTATTTTTTTTGTCTCATTTGATTTACTGAGCTAAGCTAACACTACCGTCCGTAAAAATACAGGCTGCGAAAGTCGGAGTTGTGAAGAACTCATAGGCGAATTCGTACCCAGTATGGATTATTGGCCACTTTTCTCCCCTTTCACAACCTTATTACACAACCTCGTCGCTTTCACCAACTACAATATACTTTTAAGGCGGTAATATCCGGTTTTCCCCACATTTAGCACAACTTTCCTGGTATAGCTACACTGCCTAGTAGCTCTATGCCTTTACTCCACCGTATTTTCTGTACAATATCTATGCATGTATTCGACGCGGACAGGAAAAAAATATCATTGTATAAAACGGGAGAAACACGGTCGACGGCGTTTTTCTTGCATTCATCATCTCTTCGCTATTTTGAGAGCTGCTATTTTATGAAGCACGTATATACACATATATATCCTTATTTTCCAAACCGCTCTAATATTTGTCGTCTCCTTTTTGTTTTGCTCTTCTTTTTTTTTGTTGGTTTTTTGTTGCGTCTTTCGCATATTTCCCCATTATTACATTTCTCTCCTCTCTTAAAGTGTTCATCAGTAGCGCCAGACTTGGGACCTTTGGTACGAAACGATATGGCGAATTCTCACTCTTTTCCGGTTTTTGGCCTGATTCTGTTTTGTGTGTGATCCTTTAAATTTATTTTTATTAGACCTCGGCGTCGCCAGTGGGGAGTGGAGTCTTAGGTGTCTTCTTTTGCTTTTACTCTTTTCTTATGAAATAAGGTGTAATCAACTCTGGAAGCAGTTGATCAAGAGTTGATTACTTCTAACGTTTCGATCGAGGACCATCAGTTGAGATGTAATCTGTGAGCGATATTCTAGAAGCTTGATTAATTAGATAGAGCAATCGCTCGCTGGGCGGAAGTTAGTTAACTAACGTAATCGGTAAGCGAGCGAGCCACTTTCTCTAGGCTATTGGGGCAAAAGAGCTCAATTACCTCTTCACCATATTGGTAGAGAAGAGGACGAACCATCCAAGCCAAGCCAAGCCCTCCAACACTTTCCTCCCCACCCACTGTACGGAAAGAATGCCTTCAAAGTCTTAACTATGAAGAAAATAACAAATTACATTATAAATTATTTCCTGTACGCTATATTCAACTGATTTCCGGACTTGATGTGGCGTTCAATTGTGCCGAGGTACTTTTTTAGATTTTTCTGCCGAGTCTGGGCAGGATTGGGAAGGCGGTGCGTGAGGGAGGCTTGGCACTTATGTTTTGGAACACCGAAACTCGCGGGATCTGGCAGAGACGGTTGTTTCGAATTTGTGCGGCAATCAAAGCGTGGATTTCCCTGAGATTGGAGTTGAATGATTAACCTGCTTTGTTCTATCTGGCATTCAATTGGTGTGATGATCGGCCCCGTGGTTGTGGCGTTGTGGATGGAAGAGGGGGAAATCTTCTCCCCAGGCGTCCGAACCACGTTTGGTTGAATGACGCCTCCAATATTGGGGTTATCGCGTCGTAACCGGGTTTAAAGTGCTCGTAAAGATCGGCGGAATGCAATAGAACTGTCGGCGGTGCGAATTTCGCAGAAACGGGCGATTTCGATGCAGGGCGCTGTTTTTTGTGCTTGAGCTTGAAGATGTATATTTTTCTTCTGGGATACACTAAAAAGTGGCTCGCTCGCTTGTGGATTACGTTAAGGACTCCGTAGATCCTAAGGATTATGTTTGAAAACTTGAAGGATTCTTTTTGAATTCAGAACTTGATAATATTGTTGCTCACGCTATGTCTCACATACAAGAATTCTCTTAAAAGAAAAGGAAGAGCAGCGGATTAGTTATAAGAAAAAAGAAAAAAAAAAACAATAAACAAAGACTGTCTAAGACATGGGGACGGAATCGATCATAAGGATTACAGGGTAAGGAAAGCGAGAAGATAAGACAAAGAAAGAAAAACGGCCAATACTAGGAAGGATTGCCCTACGGCTCCGGTAGGCCTTGGCTATCTTACTGACCGAGTTCACCAGAATGTACGTTAGTTACTTCAAATCAATATTCTATGACTCTTTAAGTCTCTCTCAGTTACATAAATCTACAGTCTCTACATATATCTTAAAAATAATTTCTCTTCTGCTCAAGAATCTCACTCATTCTCATCTCTTACAAATTCTTCAAAATTTGTTTTTTTCACATCTCTTGGACTCGGCTCAGAGACTGCTGACTCTTACATCCGCCTTACTTGGTAATTTGTAATGTCCTTGCTCGGCGAGCGGAGATTAGGCGGCAGGAATACGAGTTGGGCCACCTAAAATAGCTTGCACTTGATTGATGGATGGACTAGCTATAAATGCTTTGTACTAATCCGGGGGGTTACGAACGTCATCTTGAGCCTCATGATTTCCTGAAAGCACAAGTATGGACGAGTTTTGCGTGTTTTCTATTCCACTAAGAAAGAAATTCGTCAAGAAATGGCATGTTCCCTCCTAAACCTTCAAGCAGAGCTACAATTCCTAATATTCCAGCACCTCCAATCATACAAAAATCCCGAGGAGCCAGATGTTCAGACTCGCAATCAATCTCTCAGGAAACACGGCATATTTGAGCGAGATCTCCGCAACCTCAGCTTGACATGCAGCTTCTACTATGCGACTCTTCTCCCGTATACATTCAAGACACTCGTTCTTCAAAACAATGAGACATCAGCATCTTCAATCCTGCGTTGCATGGTCAGCGCCACAAGGAATTACATCCAGTTTACCAGAGTGCTCCAGTTCACTGATACGAGGGCCATGAAACTGGCACTGGAGGACGAATATTCTGCAAATGGCCGCCGGAAGAAGGATGATGAGAATGATATCAATATTACGGAGTTATGTCGACTTCCAACGTCCGCAATGGAGATCTTGTCGAGCCTCTCCTGCTTCCCGAATCTTGATCACCTCGTCATCCACTGGCGCTTCCACGACAGTGACTGGTACATTGAAAATTATACCATAGGCGGCGAGACGGAGGATGACAATGGTGTCGCAGAGCGGGAGGAGCAGTTTCCCTGGAGAGCACTGATGCGCGACGTCTATAACGCCGTAAGCAAGAATGTTGTTGATATCAACATTGCTATCCCCCCATCTTCTTCCCTCTCTTATTCTTCTTCTTCTTCCCCGCCCCAAGCAGGCCCACTACAATCCCCTCATATGCCACCAATACTCAAATCCCTAGAAATCAGAAACAGCCCCATGAACCCCGTCTCCAGCTACCTATCCCCCACCTTCCACAACTTCCTCAGCACCATCCACTCCTTCAAACTCAATCTAATGACCGCCCAAAATATCGGCCACTATGCCATCAACACCTGCTTCCAGTATCAAGATTTCACCTCCAAACTGGACGAGTACCTCTTCAACCATCTATCAAGCGCCACATCTCTGCACATTGCAGCCCGGGACGGGCCACTTGGCAGCGAAGACAGAGGTCCTGCTTATTGTCCCCTTTCTCTGCCTCCAACGCAGCAACTTCCGGTGCTGAAAAGGCTGGTGCTAGATACTTGCTTTATTACTACTCCTAGCACAATTGATTTCCTTGTCAGGCATGCGCGGTCCTTGGAACGCGTTAAGTTTTTCAGGTGTTTTTCTAGTAATGATGGGAATACTTGGTGCAAATTGTTTCAAGCGTTGGCGAGGGCGGAGCCAGAGTGGCTTGTGGAGCTTTGCGTGGAGCCTGCTAAGGTGAAGTTTAGAGAGGCGAGTTGGCGGAGAAATGAGGAGAATGAGAGGGAGGCGGCCCGTTGTGAGGCATTACTACGGGGTGGGGATGGGGATGAGGAGGAGTGGGAAGGAGAGTGCGTTGCGAGTGAAGAAGGTAGAGGCGAAGCTGGGAGGCGAGGAAGAAGGGCCTTTTGCTATGGTTATATTGATGACAAGTATGGGTTCGTGGCGGAAATTCCGGCTATGAATCGGGGGATGTTGTTAAGGGGAGAGGATCAGTGGGCATATGATGCGTTGATGGAGATTGTCGAGTGCAACAGGAAGCGGCTTATGGCGGCGGAGAGCGGGATTTAACCATTGTCCACAATCCACATACGTATGTATATATATTTATATATTTATTGTCAACTACTGGGGCAAAAGATCTCAATCACCCCCAGTTAACACTGGAGGAAGAGGGGCTGGATCACAGGCAGAGCAAGCCATGGCTGGCATTTATATATTTATACCTTCTATATAATTTTGTACAGGCGTTGCTCATTAAATATAGGTAGTGAATACAGCTGTTTCTCAGTAGCTTCTCAATAATAATAATATTAATAGTAATAAGAATAATATGTTACTTTGCTGTTCGGTGTGCTTGGGATTTTTCATGGTGTTCATACTAACACGCTTGTTGATTCACAATATCACAAACATCTTGGACTATTGGCTGCTTACTCCGTCTTTTCCAATTGTCGTGGCTGTCCTGAAGTCATACCAATTTCCAGCTGTTGCCGTGTACATCTCAATCAAGGACGAGTCGGCAAAAGGATCCGTTGTCGAATCCTCGTGCCAATTATACTCTACGATGGTCGCAACCTTCACCGCCAGCTCCCTCCCATAGACCTCCTGCACAAACGCGAACATCTCGTCGATCCCAGCGCTGACACCGGAGGATGTCCAAATATTCCCATCCACAACCCACCGCGCCTGTCGCACCCAGTTCACCTGTGGAGCCTTCGCTGCCACGAGGTCGAACCTGATTTTGTTTGTGGTCGCCTTCTTGCCATCAAGGATACCGGCCTGTGCAGCCACATACGACCCGGTGCAGACAGTAAGCAGATAACGGATGCGCGGGTATCTCTCGATCAGGAACTGGACAGTGGGCCTGATGGTTTCGTGCCTCGTGCCAAATCCTCCAGGGACGATCATGACGTCGATATTCTCTGGCGGAGCATCGTAGGTATGTGTTGGGACCACGGATTGGTGGGAGGTTGAAGCGGTGGTGTAGAAGTTTGGGATTGGGCACTTGGTGCTGACGGGGTCCAGGGTTGGCCCGATAATTGATAGCTTTATTTCTTTCTCCAGAGCTACGATGTTGAGGATATCCAGCGGTCCGAAGGCATCCAGGGCCTGGAAGCCTGGGAATAGAAGCACGGCATAGTGGACGGGAGCTGGGGTTTCAGCAGTGTTGGTGCGAGTTCGATATGGCTTGCAAACGTGGCGATGGAAAGATATGTTTAGGGAGCACTTGTTCCCTTACCTGATGCATTCGCTGCCATGATGACGACTGCTGAAGAAACGAAGAGATTAATACGATATACCGGGAAATGGAAATGAAGCCATTGAAAGCTCAATAGAAGTATTCAATGGTGGGGGAATATCAAATATCAAATGGCAATGAGAGAGAACTGCCGAGGACAACAGTGGCTAAAAGGCAGCTAGCTAGCTGTCAAACTCACTTCTAAGTAGATATCCAAGCTCAATATCGTTCTTCAAAAAACAGAGGGTCAATGCAGAGAAATTCGATCCTGCTTTTATCCTGTTGATGGGGTTTCGAAAGCGCTGGCTGGTATAGGTGAGGAGGACTCGAGGGAGGAGTTGCGCTTTTATATTGATAAGTCTCTCAACACCTCAGATACCATTTTCGCTTTTAGATATTTATCACCCTTAAGCAAGAAAAGATGATTAGTCCAAAAATACCCTCGAAATGCCTCATGATACGCTTGACCCCGCCCTGACGCGGAGTTGAAAAAGCCATCGATCGTCCTCTCAGGAGTCCTCCGCCCTGTGATTGATATGTGGGGTCACCAAAGCGCGCTAAATAACGCGACTGACTCATCCCAACGAACCCTCAAAAGCACTCTATTTAGCTAGTTAATTTTCAACTGTAGCACAACACAATAAGATATTAATATTAAAGATTAAAACCATATGTAGAATACACCATATAAATATATATGGTTGAGAACAATTGCCAGGTCTAATAATCCGCCCAGAAC
>JAFEJD010002272.1:0-10178 GCA_018296065.1 Blastomyces percursus | reverse complement strand
GGATTGCCGACTGTAAGCACCCAATAGTAGCAGCGACAGGTATGGTATTCCTTTCGATTAGAGCTTATTATTTGTTAGCTCTGCGTGACATATTTGATACATCATCGAAATCATTCCATGAACAAGAACAGGAGGTCGTTGGCATCAAAGAAAACTGGCAGTCGCTCGAATTCTTGTGCCTGTCTGGGTGGGAAACACCCCCTAATGAATATCGGGCAGACTGGGAGAACAATAGGCATTATCTATGACATAACATAAGCATTTCTGGGGTGTAGAGATGTGAGCGTAAGGCATGCAAGCCTATGGATGATATAATATCATCCCAAAGCAAACGGCCGTACAGACAACAAGCATTGTGTTTCTTAAGCTCATGGATGCCTCTGAAAATTGCAAGGAGCGGACGAGCCCGGACTTGGCGCCCAGCCAGGTTGAGATTGGGAGAAGTTAGCGAGTCTAACCCATCTCCGGGGCTAGTGTAGTCGAGACAGAAGAGATACAATAATGACCGACCCATTATTCTCTGCCAGCGCAAGAAGCACAACATGGGTCGGGTCGTCCACCTGATGGAAGGCGGATGGAGAGCTGATGATTCGAAGAGCGAGCTTATCACGGGTATTATTGTTATCATCAATTCTGATCGATGCTGGCAGAATCTTGACCGATTTAAAACAATCTATTTTAGCCATTCTCGTAGATAATGTTTTATAGTGGCTGACGATTTTTGACTTTCGGCCCCTGGCTGGTTGGTTCCCCAGTCCGAAAATGGCGCGCTCGAACTGCTTTGTTTCTTTTTTTCTCATTTCTTGCGTCAGAGTGACGACGGACACCAAACTTCTGACGCTTGCCATCATGCGCTTGGGTAATCCGTAGTTGTCCGTCTTTCGATAATAAGCTAGTCGCCACAAACTGCCGGAGAAATGGGCGATGGGCGGGAAGGGTCCACCAAACCTCGGGGGCCCGCGAGCTAAGCCCGAAGTCTTCAACCCGTCCTTTTTTAAATACCAAAGTACAGAGTACATTACGGAGTATTCCGTACCGCTAAAGGGGATGGGGTAGGGTAGGGTAGGGTAGGTATGTAAATTAGCACCTGACCTTGGGGCCCCTATCCTGAGCCGGAACACCTGGATGCTTTGAGAACGAGTCGTGGAATGTTGTTCCAAACATCGCGTCCATGGGTCCTTCGCTGATTCCAGGAAGCAAGTAATCCGGGGAATAATGGAAGTAATTGTTGGTTGTGCTAAATCATGCGATCTTACTGCGTAGTGGAGCCTTTCAAGCCGTTTAAGTGGTGTAAATCTGCCCCCGGCGGTCGTGGGAGATATGGATAAGCAAGAAAGACGGGCTGTCAGCAAGCACTGGCTAGGATGAGAGACACAAGGATGTCGCCATCAAGCATCGATTGAATATCTGGTATCGAGATATCAGGCAATACATCGTGACAGCCGGGCGGAAGATCATGACCTCCCTACGCAGTACAAAACTGCACGCATCCGTGGCCGCATAGGTGTATCAAAAGCCACCCACCCCACCCCACTGTTTGATCTGCGGAGTGTCAACTGGCTTCGGTTGGAGGAAGCCGGAGCTTGCATGCCTAGAAACTTCCCAACTACCTCTAGCTAGGTGGGCGGCGGAGCTAGCTGCTGCTGTGTATCAGGCTTCGTATCGCACTAAACAGGCGCCTAGAGAGCGTGAGAAGGGAGGAGGCAAATACCCCGTTCGACGCCTCCATATCCGCCGGATGATTATTCTTCTTATTATTGGCATTATCGTCGTCCAGCGCTCATCGACTTTCAATTTCCTCTCTCTTCTTCCAGGCTTGTTCCAGTTACTACCTCTCTACGCCCAGCAGTGGTTGTTTGCTATCACTATCTCCCTCGTGTCTTCTTCTGTATAAAGCATCAAAGTTAACCAATGGCTCAGGACGACAAGGTCAAAATCAGAAGAGCGACAGACCAAAGCCAATAATAATTATTGTATAACAGGTCTCCCCGTCGTCATTTTAACTCCAGACGACTTATTCCTGTTTTCCTGGTGCTAGATACGCCGCGTTGGTCAGACTCCCCGCGCGGTCTTTTCCCCACGCCGCCCACCAGCGTTCTTCCCCAGCGCATCCCCACAAACCACCTTACCACCTCGCCCAAAACCCTCGCCATCGCTTCGTTCTCCCGCAGTAGTCTCTTCATCTTCTCCCGACACTCCTCGACTCTCAGAGGAGAATTATCAAGTTATCAACTTGCTTGACAGGGCTCGGGCTCCCCGAGACGCTCTCTGACAGGGAAGAAATACCTTCGTCCGCGCCTCTAGCCTCTTCGAAATTTCGCTCGTCCTCCCCGACTCGCTCCACTCTCGCTTGCTATCTTGTCTGTGGCATTTTACGCCCGTTCCACCCGCAGCATATTCACTGTAATTGCCTGCTTGATTTCTCGACTCCTGCAGTTACCAGTTATATAACCTCGTTGGGTTTGTCCGTTGCTGTTTTGCGACTTCCGTGCTGCCTATCCCCTTGCTCTCTTCCACCTTGCAAATCATGGAGAGTTTCGACACCATGACCGCCATTCCATACCTAGGCAGCCCGCTGTCTATGGCTAATATGCAAAATACCGACTATCTCAATGCCATGCCCTCGCTAGATATTCCAGACTCCCATTCGACCTACGACCATGAGACATTTGTTAGGTATTGTCCCGATTTCACAGTAACCCTATCTCCAATCCCTGCTTGCGCTGTTGACTAACCACTCCGTCCTTGCATAGCGGTGACGACATTGGCTTTGCGCAACCTCAGCTTCCAGCGCACTCTATGCGACGCTTTTCCAATACTCACTTTGACGAACCTTTCCTAGAAATGATGCCCTCCTTCGAAACCCTCCCGTCAGACCAGCAACCTCACCAAGACTCCTCCATTGACCATAACCATAAGCTGCTCAGCTTTTCCATACCCATGTACAATTTCACTTTGTTAGATTACTCATTACGACGAACTTCCATATCAATGGCTGCCCAGCTTCATGGCATGTTTTTCCTTGCAGAATCGCCGTGGACGACCTCACCAACGACCAAACCAAATGGACCGCCCCCAATGGCTGAATTAACTTGCTACAGACGAAATCTTTTCCAAATCACAGGGTCAATGACACTACCGCGCACAATGAGATATATCATGACAGAGCAGGGCGATCGTATCCCCATCCTTGCGCAGGAGCTCAGAGTCTCTGCGACTGAATCAGTGGAGGGTAATCCCGTGAAGATTATTTCCGTTCCCTGGAAAACACCTGCAGCCAATGCTACAGGCCAACCAGAAGACAAGACGGAAAAGGAACCTCCTTCGATTCCTTTGGATATCATGGCAGGCGAGGATATCGATTCAGATTATGCTACTTTCTCGATTGCGTGGAAACGGCTGCAGTTTCGCATCGCTACAGCGAATAATGGCCGGCGGAAGGAATTACAGCAACACTTTGTTGTGAGATTGAAGATTGTCGCAACATTATCAACAGGTGATAAAATTTCAATCTGTGAGGCGCATTCTGGACCTGTAATCGTGCGCGGTCGTAGCCCAAGGAATTTCCAGTCGCGAAAGGACCTTCCTCTTAGCGGGAGTGCTGCATCCTCACGAAAACAGGCCCAGGCAAACGCTAACCGGGCGTCGACAAGCGAGGCCTCTCAGCAGGGTACAGCAACAAAACGGAGTAAATCTCCTCAGGATCAAGACGCCAAGAAACAGCAGCTCCCATCATCCTCATATCCGGAATGGACGCAAGGCTCAAGTGTCCCTTCCGCGCCTCTCCCCACATCCACCTTTACCAACTCCAGTGTTAACGATGCAGCGAATTCATATGGGCACTCTAGTCCAGAGGTATCTCAACATCGCGAAAAAAGACGGCGAATCAGTGTCACGGCACGTCCCATCAGCCTTACGTTCATTGATGAGAGGTCTAGCCCAGGAAATTCTGTAGGAGATTCAAATGGCTCACCCCCTGTCATGCCAATGGCTACAAACGCAAACAGCCAGGGACAGCGGGACAGCGACGGGTCACCTTCAGAGAAGCTACAAAAGATTTCCACAGTGCCACCAAATCGCCAACCTCCAGCCCACAATAATCACAATTCCTCAGGCAATATGCCCAGTCTAAACCAAACGCAACAACATCAGCCGCCCCTCCTAGCATCACAGATACTCAATTCCAATGAAACTGCTGATCTTCTCTACGAGTACTTCCCGCTCGGTTTGGATGACTGGCAAGCCCCTGTTGATGCAGTTTATCGACCTCACGTTGTCCATCATACCCACTTACCGGATGACCCCAAGGCGATCGCCGCAAGGAGTCGGAGTAGGACATATTTCGTCGAAGGGAGCTAAGGGATACACAGCTACATACGCCGCCTTTCACAGACGTCATTTTTTATTGGGATCCACGAGCATGTTTGTTTTATCTATTTCACAATTCCCTGGTTGGGGTCTTCCCATGAAGTTTTATTAAACTGACGTTCACGCTTTCTGTTTTTGGATCAATGGAAACCTCTTTTCTTTTCTTTTTTTCCCCTTTCTTCCCCCACTCTTCATGAATTGGGTATGGGCGGAAAGCGGAAAAAGTACTATTAGGAAATTAAGGGAGCCCTTTTCTTGTCAGGGGCTTGTTTTCTTCTTGCTGTAATCCTTTCATTTCCTTTTTTTTCATTTCTTTTTCTTTTTTTTTTTTTCTTTTTTGGATACCTATATGTATTTTCTGATAATTTTCACCCCTCTCTTCGAAAATTTGTCTTATATATCCATTCTTTTTCTCTCCCTTTTTGACTTTGCTCTTATGAATGGCTCCCTTTCCTATATATCCGATTTCGACATTGAACTCCTAGAATTCCTACACCTAGCTTGATCCGCTAGGAAGGCACACCTATTCCAGCTGTATCCACATATACATATAACCACAATATCTTTTCCACATATCCTCGCCTTTAAACCGAACAGTTCAGCCCTTTTTCAACCCCTCAAGCCACTAGCCTCTTATGCCTGACCTCCTGGGCAAAATAAGCTTCGGGTGGAATGGATTTTTGTCTCCCATTCTTGTTTGTATGTAAAACGAAATCCCTGCTTAAGCGCAGCGTGGCAAGGGAATTCCCGCAAACCTCCAACCCCGCCTCTTCCCTTGTCAGCTTATAGCGATCGTATGTATTATTGCCACCAGGCGCAAAAGGCCGATAATCTCACCCCAGGAAACTTTATATTCGCTGCGTATGCGCATAAGCAAGCTATGTAAACTGTACGAGCGGAGCTAGAAACCCCACTCAAAAATATCTCCGGCTGCAATCGAACCAATCAGAACACCAAACCCACTTTCTCTAACCTTTGTTTCTGTATCTTGGTTCTTGGGATAACTCAAAAAATGATAAGCGAATCGGAGAATCCAGTCCGGAGGCGCCGACACAATCATTATTATTATTACCTAGGTATTCCTCTCTGCGGCGCATCCATCAGTGTCTGAACCGACACACACCCAGTCGAAGACGGACCTCCGCGCTGTTAAATCCATGGATCTCGGATCCCGCGTATCAACATCGGATTTTTCCTCAGATGGAACAGGACGTGGAAATCGAGATTATATCATGAACCTTAATCTTCCAAACTAACTAATGTAGTTCTTTTTGACTTTTTTCAACATCGCCTCGAAAAAGATTCCTAACCTGCCACGTGGGAGAGGAGCTGAGAGTTTACGTTTCTTCCCTTTGTTTTGCTAAGGTGTGTATGTGTGTATATCTGACTACTTTCTTTGCCTGAAGTTTGCTGCAGAATGAATTCTGCGTCAGGAGGGACAAATATTTTCCCCCTCACCCATAAATAGGATTTAAATATCCAGCAATTTCAAGCGAGCCAACCCGAACACATTATTCGGCTCCAACCAAATATCCGCAGATACGTCCGAAGAAGAAGCATGTTAAGTGGGTCCAACGGGGCGTTATGCAGAGAATGTTCTAATCACCTTCCATCACGAGCACGAGAATGGGTTTTTTTTTTTTTTTTTTTGCTTTTTTTTCCTTTTTTTGCAAAGCAAAACAAGGTGGTATTTTTCTCTCTTCCATGCTGCGCTGATCACTTCGGTAGACCAGGGGCATCGCTGTGAACAGCCTTTTCAAAACGCGCCCCTTCGCCGTTTAAGTTCGCGTCAGCGTCTAAGTTCAGTAACTGAGTTAGGCTTAGTGGTGGGATTTTTTCCTCCGCCCTGATACCCGTACAGTGCATCTGACCTCGCGGGAATAAAAATGGGAATGGCGAAGGAGAGGGATGCTTGAGCCGCATTCAGCCGTATACCAAATGTATGATCACCTCCGCCCACCACGTCCAACTATCCCCAATGATATAGAACTAGGTTGCTTGTCTAGAAGGAGAAGAATATCAATAATAAATTAGCACGCGAAACAAGTTTATGGTACGTTTTCTGGAAGCTCGCTCACCCTTCAAGCTGTTATGCGATGTCTCCTGGAGTAAACTGTACTAAGTAGGGGAGATTTTGTCTGGAAAAAACCATTTCTAGTGGAGATTGTTCACTCATTTGAAGAGGGACAACAAAAAACAAAAGAAAAGCAAAGGAAATAAGCTAAGCTTTTATGCTCGGCCTCCTTTTCTTGTTCCCTCCCCTTCCTCAATTTGCCTGCCCTGGAAATC
Source organism: Blastomyces percursus (assembly GCA_018296065.1). Lineage (NCBI taxonomy): Eukaryota > Fungi > Ascomycota > Eurotiomycetes > Onygenales > Ajellomycetaceae > Blastomyces > Blastomyces percursus. The sequence goes on along the minus strand of JAFEJD010002272.1, from coordinate 3,521 downwards.
CAAACGCCTCGCTGAATGTTCCCGGGAGAATGAAAACGGAACGGAATTGCCTTGAATCAAATGTCGGAAAATCGTTTTGGCCATAAATTGAGATTTTCTTACCGGGCGAATTTCACTCACTTCTTTCAAAGGCCTTAGCCAACAGGCAGTCATGTGATGTGAAAATATAGCCAGAAAGTAGGAAGAAGCACCATGAAATTAGATGTACAGGATGTATGAGAATTGCTATATCCCACCACCAAGGTTCTAAAGCATCCGGGTGAGGAGAAGATACGCAACGTTCTGCATTGTGATGTTATATGCTCAGCTGGGATTTCTAGCTTAGACTAGCATAGAGTTATTCATCAGCAATAAGTTGGAGAAGATTGAATACTTTTGGGCTCCCAGGTATTTGATATATGAACCATGCCACCGTATATACATATATATCCGAAATTCCCGTTCGATATTCCCACAACATTGAACTTCCCACCAACGGATCCTTGAAAACAGAACCTGCCCATCGGTGTGGCCCATTTACCTGCCCTTTAGGAGATCATACCCGGATGCCGTGGAAGAAGAACAGAATCACTCAAGCCACACAAGCAGATCCCGCACAAATGTTTAGATGGTTGGAAAATCCCAACCACAATCTTCCAACTACCTGGAGGAGAGATGCCAGATTCGACCCACCAAGCTCGCCCCGGACTAGAAGGGAGGGCAAACTCAGAAGATTGGCCGGCCAGGTCATATCGCAATAAAATGCACAAACGCCCCTTGAGCGCGAGAGACCTCCTTAGCCAATTGCATGATATGTCAGCTTATGAGTCTCATAGGATGACGCGCAAGGGAATCGCAGAGCGCAAAAAACAGGCCGGATGTTAGCTCCATCCCACGGGATTAAGGAGTTTTATTGGAGGCATATGATCTCGTCCTCTGGAGAGCCATTCTTTCTTTCTTTTTATCTTTGTTTTTCTCTGTGTGTCAAATCCCTTTGTGCTCTTGATATAGAGCTACTGAGCAAGCGCCCCAATTTGATATCTGTGGTTTTGCCAAATACCCACTCGCGCAACTTCATTGGAATACACGCTCTGACAACCCATCCACCTCGCACTTCCCACAGCTCTTACCAGCAAGATTTGGCCATAAGTGTGATACATGGCTATTTTGAGCAAAAGATGTAAGAACTCTAGATTGATAATCGGAACACGCCAGAATGGCCATATTTATCTTCAGCAGATGCTGCTGGGGGGTGTGTGTGTGTGTGTGTGAGGGGAGGAAGATGTTTGCCAGATCAAAAGCCGTTCCGCAGAGGACACTGAAGCTTTCCCTTTCTCCGAGATGGGCAGCCCGTCTCCGCAAGAATTTATATGAATCCATCCTATTCCATATATTGACGATGGAAAGGCATGACGGCCCAGAAACTGGCCGGAGAGTCAAAGACGCCAACACGAAACTCGGATATGGAAAACAGCCGGGTTGATGGATATTGATAACACATGCCCAAACACCTGGCCGTCTGATGACGCTATCTCAACTTTGTATACGAAAATCCACAACAGGTTGTCAGCTGAGTTCAGCAATTTTATATGTGATAATTCACAACGACGAAAGGTAAATTGGATTACCTGAATGAGGCGCGTGAAGAACCCAGAGGACGCTGAAGATTCACAGAGACACCAAACACTACCTGAAACCTAAAACAGCCGGGCCTGCCACTACATAACATTACCGCGATTAAATAGACAGACAGACAGATATACCGGCTCCAACATGCCAAAATGAAAATGCTGGGACACCGATTACCCCCCGTCTCCTTACCTACCAGTGCAAAAACACATCCTGTCATCACACTCAGCTAAATCATCCCGCCTGGGCGAGATCTATAAAAGCAAACTCACCACAGAGCACTCTTATGTAGAAGGGCCGTATCTCATATCAACCCCGTCCCGCCCACAACCCTAGCCTCACACTCCCAAATCGAACAATTTGCGCGCGATGATCGAGCCCTCAATTTCCATTCCATCAGTCCCGTGAGGGTGACATATACGGAATCCTGATGCCACTAGGGGGCGGATATCCAATTGTGGTAGTATCAGTGCGTACGGAGTTGGCAGTATCCGCGCATCGCATGTATTGTTGGAATAGCATGTAGATGCAACGTTGCTGAATAGCTACAGCGAGGATATGTGTTGTTGAGTTTTGATTGGTATGGTGCTGATCCATGGATATTTAGGAGAATCCGGAAATGGAAAAGGGATCGGTAGCCCATTACACGTTTTCAGGGGCGTTTTCTGGTTAGTTCACTGCATATGTAAATATAATTAGTTAAGCCACGGGGCTTAGCTAAAAACGTCTCTTCATGGAATAAGAGCCATGTAAGAAACATCCATCTCGACTTACTCCTTTATTTTGCGCCAACGTCATCTTCTAGAGGTTGTTAGCAAGCATACGTCCGAAGAAACAAACCAAGATATGGAACAGTAGCCCACCGAAAGAAGGCTACCATCGGTGTGCAAACATCGTCACCTTCAAAAACCCCCACTTTCCAGTCTGAAAAGGCCATGTGTGAACTGCTACTAACCATATCATGGAAAATTTATTTCACCAAGCAGACAAGCACCACCACGGGGGAGGGACGAAGGTGATAACACAATATCGATGAGCAGGGCCATCACCACCAGATACGCACCGCCCAATTCTGTGACTTCCACGTCCTCTGCCAACAGGGTGGAAGTCCTTGAACGCACAACGTTTCCCAGGCGGGCCAAGCGGAGGCATCGCATCAGCCCTCGGGTAGGTGTAGTTACGTGAGGGAGACTTGTCACTTATGTTTTGGAACATCAAAACTCGCGGGATCTTGCAGAGAGGGTTGATTCGAATTTGTACTGCAGTCAGAGCTTGGCTCTTTCTCAGGTTGCAGTTGAATGATCAATCTGCTTTGTTCTATCTGGCATTCAATTTCCGTGATGGTTGGACCCCGGGGTTGTGGAGTTGTGGATTGAAGAGTGGGAAATCTTCTCCCCAGGGGTCCGAACCACGTTTGGTTGAATGAGTCCTCCAATGTTGGGGTTATCGTGTCGAAATCGGGTTTAAAATGCTCGTAGAGATCAGGGCAATCCAATAGAACTATCGGCGGTTCGAATTTCGAAGAGACGGGCGATTTTGATGCAGGGCGCTGTGTTGGAAGATCTCAGGTCTGAGAGAGAGGTGTCAGTCATGTCTAGCTCTTCCTGTGATCCAGCCCCTCTTCCTCCNNCTCTTTTGCCCCCGTAGCTGACATTTTGACCATAGGGACCGGGGTTGTCCCGATATGCTGGATATATATGCATATAACCGTCAACTAACACACTGTGCCAGCACCAACTCAATCATGAGGAATTGCACGTTTGTGCGAAATTATGAAAAGAGAAGAAAGAACAGTATTCATTGAAGGGAGGATCATGGACTCTCATCAATCCAAAAGTGATATCAAACGTGGTGTAATTTTTCAATGTTTCGTGTTCATTAAATCTTTTCATCTTTGGTACTGCAGGTTTTCA